>CM059442.1:7831771-8066830 GCA_030390025.1 Squalus acanthias | reverse complement strand
ATGCGGAAATCCTGGTGAATGCGGAATCTGGTGAATGGGGAACCTGGTGAATGGGAAATCTGGTGATGCGGAACTGGTGAATGCGGTAAACTGGTGAATGCGGAAACCTGGTGAATGCGGGATAACCTGGTGAATGGGGAACTGGTGAATGCGGAAACCTGGTGAATGGGAAACTGGTGAATGTGGGAACCTGGTGAATGCGGAAACTGGTGAATGTGGGATCTGGTGAATGCGGAAATCTGGTGAATGTGGGAATCTGGTGAATGCGGAAACCGGTGAATGATGGGAATCTGGTGAATGCGGGAATCTGGTGAATGCGAAACCTGGTGAATGCGGAAACTGGTGAATGGGAATTGGTGAATGCGGGAAACCTGGTGAATGCGGAAACTTGGTGAATGTGGGAATCTGGTGAATGTGGAAACTGGTGAATGTGTGAATCTGGTGAATGCGGAAACCTGGTGAATGCGGTAATCCGGTGAATACGGAAACCTGGTTAATGCGGGAATCTGGTGAATGCGGGAATCTGGTTAACGCATGAATCAGGTGAATGCGGAAACCTGGTGAATGCGGAAACCTGGTGAAAGTGGAAACCTGGTGAATGCGGAAACCTGGTGAATGTGGGAATCTGTTGAATGTGGAAACCTGGTGAATGCGGAAACCTGGTGAATTTGGTAATCTGGTGAATGCGGGAATCTGCTAAATGCAGAAACCTGGTGAATGTGGAAACCTGGTGAATGCGGGAATCTGTTGAATGCGGGAATCTTATGAATGTGGGAAACTGATGAATGTGGGAATCTGGTGAATGTGGGAATCTGATGAATGTGGAACCATGGTGAAAGTGGAAACCTGGTGAATGTGGAAATCTGGTGAATGTGGAAACCTGGTGTATGTGGGTACCTGGTGAATGTGGGAATCTGGCGAATGTGGGAATCTGGTGAATGTGGGAATCTGGTGAATGCGGAAACCTGGTGAAAGCGGCAACCTGGTGAATGTGGGAACCTGGTGAATGCGGAAACCTGGTGAATGCGGGACTCTGGTGAATGTGGGCATCTAGTGAATGCGGGAATCTGGTGAATGCGGGAATCTGGTGAATGAGGGAACCTGGTGAATGCGGGAATCTGGTGAATGCGGGAACCTGGTGAATGTGGGCACCTGGTGAATGCGGGAATCTGGTGAATGTGGAAACCTGGTGAATGTGGGAATCTGGTGAATGCGGGAATCTGCTAATGCGGGAACTTGGTGAATGCGAGATTCTGGTGAATGCGGACACTGGTGAATGCGGGAATCTAGTGAATGCGTAAACCTGGTGAATGCGGATACCTGGGGAATGTGGGGATCTGGTGAATACGGGAATCTGGTGAATGCGGGAATCTGGTGAATGTGGAAACCTGGTGAATGCGGAAACCTGGTGAATACGGGAATCTGTTGAATGCAAAACCTGGTGAATGCGGGAATCTGGTGAATGAAGAAACTTGGTGAATATGGGAATCTGGTGAATGCGGGAATCTGGTGAATGCGGAAACCTGCTGAATGCGGAAACCTGGTGAATACGGAAATCTGGTGAATGCGGGAATCTGGTGAATGCGGAAACCTGGTGAATGTGGAAACCTGGTGGATGTGGGATCCTGGTGAAGGCGGAAACTTGTTGAATGCGGAAACCTGGTGAATGGGGTAATCTGGTGAATGTGGAAACCTGGTGTATGTGGGAACCTGGTGTATGTGGGAATCTGGTGAATGTGGAATCTGGTGAATGCGGGAATCTGTTAAATGCGGGAATCTGCTGAACGTGGTAATCTGGTGAATGTGGGAATCTGGTGAATGCGGAACCCTGGTGAATGTGGAAACCTGGTGAATGCGGGAATCTGGTGAATGCGGGAATCTGGTGAATGCGGAAACCTGCTGAATGCGGAAACCTGGTGAATACGGGAATCTGGTAAATGTGGAATCTGGTGAATTCGGAAACCTGGTGAATGCGGAAACCTGGTGAATGCGGGAAACTGGTGAATGCGGAAACCTGGTGAATGCGGGAATCTGATGAATGCGGAAACGTGCTGAATGCGGAAACCTGGTGAATGCGGGAACCTGGTAAATGTGGAATCTGGTGAATTCGGAAACCTGGTGAATGCGGAAACCTGGTGAATGCGGAAACCTGCTGAATGCGGAAACCTGGTGAATACGGGAATCTGGTAAATGTGGAATCTGGTGAATGTGGAAACCGGGTATATGTGGACACTTGGTGAATGCGGGAATATGTTGAATGTGGGAATTTGGTGAATGCGGAAACCTGATGAATGCAGGAATCTGATGAATGCGGGAATCTGGTGAAAGCCGGAATCTGGTGGATGCGGATACCTGGTGAATGCGGAAACCCGGTGAATGTGGAAACCTGGTGAATGTGGGAACCTGGTGAATGCGGGCACCTGGTGAATGCTGGAATCTGGTGAATGCAGAAACCTGGTGAATTGCGGGCATCTGGTGAATGCGGGAATCTGGTGAATGCGGGAAGCTGGTGAATGCGAGAATCTGGTGAATGCGGAAACCAGGTGAATGCGGGAATCTGGTGAATGCGGAAACCTGGTGAAAGTGGAAACCTGGTGAATGCGGGAATCTGGTGAATGCAGGAATCTGGTGAATGCGGAAACCGGGTGAATGCGGAAACCTGGTGAATACGGGAATCTGGTGAATGCGGAAAACTGGTGAATGTGTGAATCTGGTGAATGCGGGAATCTGGTGAATGTGGGAATCTGGTGAATGCGGAAACCTGGTGAATGCGGTAATCCGGTGAACACGGAAACCTGGTTAATGCGGGAATCTGGTGAATGCGGGAATCGGGTTAACGCATGAATCAGGTGAATGCGGTAACCTGGTGAATACGGAAACCTGGTGAATGCGGAAACCTGCTGAAAGTGGAAACCTGGAGAATGCGGAAACCTGGTGAATGTGGGAATCTGTTGAATGTGGAAACCTGGTGAATGCGGAAACCTGGTGAATTTGGGAATCTGGTGAATGCGGGAATCTGCTAAATGCAGAAACCTGGAGAATGTGGAAACCTGGTGAATGCGGGAATCTGTTGAATGCGGGAATCTTGTGAATGTGGGATACTGATGAATGCGGAAACCTTGTGAATGTGGGAATCTGTTGAATTATGGAAACCTGATGAATGCAGAAACCTGGTGAATTTGGGAATCTGGTGAATGTGGGAATCTGCTAAATGCATAAACCTGGTGAATGTGGAAACCTGGTGAATGCGGGAATCTGTTGAATGCGGGAATCTTGTGAAAGTGGGATACGGGTGAATGTGGGAATCTGGTGAATGCGGGAATCTGGTGAATGCGGGAATCTGGTGAATGTGGGAAACTGGTGAATGCGGGAATCTGGTGAATGTGGGAATCTGGTGAATGCGGAAACCTGGTGAATGTGGGTATCTGGTGAATGCGGGAATCAGGTGAATGTGGGAACCTGGTGAATGCGGAAACCTGGTGAATGCGGAAACTTGGTGAATGTGGGAACCTGGTGAATGCGTAAAACTGGTGAATGTGTGAATCTGGTGAATGCGGGAATCTGGTGAATGTGGGAATCTGGTGAATGCGGAAACCTGGTGAATGCGGTAATCCGGTGAATACAGAAACCTGGTTAATGCGGGAATCTGGTGAATGCGGGAATCTGGTGAATGTGGGAATCTGTTGAATGTGGAAACCTGGTGAATGCGGAAACCTGGTGAATTTGGGAACCTGGTGAATGTGGGAATCTGCTAAATGCAGAAACCTGGTGAATGTGGAAACCTGGTGAATGCGGGAATCTGTTGAATGCGGGAATCTTGTGAATGTGGGAAACTGATGAATGTGGGAATCTGGTGAATGCGGGAATCTGGTGAATGCGGGAACCTGGTGAATGTGGGAATCTGATGAATGTGGAAACCTGTGATAGTGGAAACCTGGTGAATGTGGAAATCTGGTGAATGTGGAAACCTGGTGTATGTGGGTACCTGGTGAATGTGGGAATCTGGCGAATGTGGGAATCTGGTGAATGCGGGAATCTGGTGAATGCGGGAATCTGGTGAATGCGGCAACCTGGTGAAAGCGGCAACCTGGTGAATTTGGGAACCTGGTGAATGCGGAAACCTGGTGAATGCGGGACCCTGGTGAATGTGGGCATCTAGTGAATGCGGGAAGCTGGTGAATGAGGGAATCTGGTGAATGAGGGAACCTGTTAAATGCAGGAATCTGGTGAATGCGGGAACCTGGTGAATGTGGGCACCTGGTGAATGCGGGAGTCTGGTGAATGCGGAAACCTGGTGAATGTGGGAATCTGGTGAATGCAGGAATCCGGTGAATGCGGGAAACTGGTGAATGCGGGAATCTGGTGAATGTGGGAATCTGGTGAATGCGGAAACCTGGTGAATGTGGGTATCTGGTGAATGCGGGAATCAGGTGAATGTGGGAACCTGGTGAATGCGGAAACCTGGTGAATGCGGAAACTTGGTGAATGTGGGAACCTGGTGAATGCGGAAAACTGGTGAATATGTGAATCTGGTGAATGCGGGAGTCTGGTGAATGTGGGAATCTGGTGAATGCGGAAACCTGGTGAATGCGGTAATCTGGTGAATACAGAAACCTGGTTAATGCGGGAATCTGGTGAATGCGGGAATCTGGTTAACGCATGAATCAGGTGAATGCGGAAACCTGGTGAATGCGGAAACCTGGTGAATGCGGAAACCTGGTGAATGCGGAAACCTGGTGAATGTGGGAATCTGTTGAATGTGGAAACCTGGTGAATGCGGAAACCTGGTGAATTTGGGAATCTGGTGAATGTGGGAATCTGCTAAATGCATAAACCTGGTGAATGTGGAAACCTGGTGAATGCGGGAATCTGTTGAATGCGGGAATCTTGTGAAAGTGGGATACGGGTGAATGTGGGAATCTGGTGAATGCGGGAATCTGGTGAATGCGGGAATCTGGTGAATGTGGGAAACTGGTGAATGCGGGAATCTGGTGAATGTGGGAATCTGGTGAATGCGGAAACCTGGTGAATGTGGGTATCTGGTGAATGCGGGAATCAGGTGAATGTGGGAACCTGGTGAATGCGGAAAGCTGGTGAATGCGGAAACTTGGGTGAATGTGGGAACCTGGTGAATGCGTAAAACTGGTGAATGTGTGAATCTGGTGAATGCGGGGAATCTGGTGAATGTGGGAATCTGGTGAATGCGGAAACCTGGTGAATGCGGTAATCCGGTGAATACAGAAACCTGGTTAATGCGGGAATCTGGTGGAATGCGGGAATCTGGTTAACGCATGAATCAGGTGAATGCGGAAACCTGGTGAATGCGGAAATCCTGGTGAAAGTGGAACCTGGTGAATGCGGAAACCTGTGAATGTGGGAATCTGTTGAATGTGGAAACCTGGTGAATGCGGAAACCTGGTGAATTTGGGAACCTGGTGAATGTGGGAATCTGCTAAATGCAGAAACCTGGTGAATGTGGGAAACCTGGTGAATGCGGGAATCTGTTGAATGCGGGAATCTTGTGAATGTGGGAAACTGATGAATGTGGGAATCTGGTGAATGCGGGAATCTGGTGAATGCGGGAACCTGGTGAATGTGGGAATCTGATGAATGTGGAAACCTGTGATAGTGGAAACCTGGTGAATGTGGAAATCTGGTGAATGTGGAAACCTGGTGTATGTGGGTACCTGGTGAATGTGGGAATCTGGCGAATGTGGGAATCTGGTGAATGCGGGAATCTGGTGAATGCGGGAATCTGGTGAATGCGGCAACCTGGTGAAAGCGGCAACCTGGTGAATTTGGGAACCTGGTGAATGCGGAAACCTGGTGAATGCGGGACCCTGGTGAATGTGGGCATCTAGTGAATGCGGGAAGCTGGTGAATGAGGGAATCTGGTGAATGAGGGAACCTGTTGAATGCGGGAATCTGGTGAATGCGGGAACCTGGTGAATGCGGGCACCTGGTGAATGCGGGAGTCGGGTGAATGCGGAAACCTGGTGAATGTGGGAATCTGGTGAATGCAGGAATCCGGTGAATGCGGGATCTTGGTGAATGCGAGAATCTGTTGAATGCGGACACTGGTGAATGCGGGAATCTAGTGAATGCGTAAACCTGGTGAATGCGGGAACCTGGCGAATGCGGGAACCTGGTGAATGCGGGAATCTGGTGAATGCGGGAATCTGGTGAATGTGGGAAACTGGTGAATGCGGGAATCTGGTGAATGTGGGAATCTGGTGAATGCGGAAACCTGGTGAATGTAGGTATCTGGTGAATGCGGGAATCAGGTGAATGTGGGAACCTGGTGAATGCGGAAACCTGGTGAATGCGGAAACTTGGTGAATGTGGGAACCTGGTGAATGCGGAAAACTGGTGAATGTGTGAATCTGGTGAATGCGGGAATCTGGTGAATGTGGGAATCTGGTGAATACGGAAACCTGGTGAATGCGGTAATCCGGTGAATACAGAAACCTGGTTAATGCGGGAATCTGTGAATGCGGGAATCTGGTTAACGCTTGAATCAGGTGAATGCGAAACCTGGTGAATGCGGAAACCCTGGAGAAAGTGGAAACCTGGTGAATGCGGAAACCTGGTGAATGTGGGAATCTGTTGAATGTGGAAACCTGGTGAATGCGGAAACCTGGTGAATTTGGGAATCTGGGTGAATGTGGGAATCTGCTAATTGCAGAAACCTGGTGAATGTGGAAACCTGGTGAATGCGGGAATCTGTTGAATGCGGGAATCTTGTGAATGTGGGAAACTGATGAATGTGGGAATCTGGTGAATGCGGGAATCTGGTGAATGCGGGGAACCTGGTGAATGTGGGGAATCTGATGAATGTGGAAACCTGTGATAGTGGATACCTGGTGAATGTGGAAATCTGGTGAATGTGGAAACCTGGTGTATGTGGGTACCTGTGAATGTGGGGAATCTGGCGAATGTGGGAATCTGGGAGATGCGGAATCTGGTGAATGCGGAATCTGGTGAATGCGGCAACCTGGTGAAAGCGGCAACCTGGTGAATTTGGGAACCTGGTGAATGCGGAAACCTGGTGAATGCGGGACCCTGGTGAATGTGGGCATCTAGTGAATGCGGGAAGCTGGTGAATGAGGGAATCTGGTGAATGAGGGAACCTGTTGAATGCGGGAATCTGGTGAATGCGGGAACCTGGTGAATGTGGGGACCTGGTGAATGCGGGAGTCTGGTTAATGCGGGAACTTGGTGAATGCGAGAATCTGTTGAATGCGGACACTGGTGAATGCGGGAATCTGGCGAATGCGGGAACCTGGTGAATGCGGGAATCTGGTGAATGCGGAAACCTGTTGAATGCGGGAATCTGGTGAATGCTGAAATCTGGTGAATGTGGGAACCTGGTGAATGCGGATATCTGGTGAATGCGGGAACCTGGTGAATGCGGGCACCTGGTGAATGCGGGAATCTGGTGAATGCAGAAACCTGGTGAATTGCGGGAATCTGGTGAATGCGGGAATCTGGTGAATGCGCGAAGCTGGTGAATGCGAAAACCTGGTGAAAGTGGAAACCTGGTGAATGCGGGAATCTGGTGAATGCAGGAATCTGGTGAATGCGGAAACCTGGTGAATGCGGAAACCTGGGGAATACGGGAATCTGGTGAATGCGGGAATCTGGTGAATGCGGAAACCTGGTGAATGTGGAAACCTGGTGGATGTGGGATCCTGGTGTAGGCGGAAACTTGTTGAATGCGGAAACCTGTTGAATGGGGGAATCTGGTGAATGCGGGAATCTGCTAAATGCAGAAACCTGGTGAATGTGGAAACCTGGTTAATGTGGGAACCTGGTGAATGCGGAACCTGGTGAATGCGGGCACCTGGTGAATGCGGGAATCTGGTGAATGCAGAAACCTGGTGAATTGCGGGAATCTGGTGAATGTGGGAATCTGGTGAATGCGGGAAGCTGGTGAATGCGAGAATCTGGTGAATGCGGAAACCTGGTGAATGCGGGAATCTGGTGAATGCGGAAACCTGGTGAAAGTGGAAACCTGGTGAATGCGGGAATCTGGTGAATGCAGGAATCTGGTGAATGCGGAAAACTGGTGAATGTGTGAATCTGGTGAATGCGGGAATCTGGTGAATGTGGGAATCTGGTGAATGCGGAAACCTGGTGAATGCGGTAATCCGGTGAATACGGAAACCTGGTTAATGCGGGAATCTGGTGAATGCGGGAATCTGGTTAATGCGGGAATCTGTTGAATGCGGGAATCTTGTGAATGTGGGAAACTGATGAATGTGGGAATCTGGTGAATGCGGGAATCTGGTGAATGCGGGAACCTGGTGAATGTGGGAATCTGATGAATGTGGAAACCTGGTGAAAGTGGAAACCTGGTGAATGTGGAAATCTGGTGAATGTGGAAACCTGGTGTATGTGGGTACCTGGTGAATGTGGGAATCTGGTGAATGTGGGAATCTGGTGAATGCGGGAATCTGGTGAATGCGGGAATCTGGTGAATGCGGCAACCTGGTGAAAGCGGCAACCTGATGAATGTGGGAACCTGGTGAATGCGGAATCCTGGTGAATGCGGGACCCTGGTGAATGTGGGCATCTAGTGAATGCGGGAAGCTGGTGAATGCGGGAATCTGGTGAATGAGGGAACCTGGTGAATGCGGGAATCTGGTGAATGCGGGAACCTGGTGAATGTGGGCACCTGGTGAATGCGGGAATCTGGTGAATGCGGAAACCTGGTGAATGTGGGAATCTGGTGAATGCAGGAATCTGGTGAATGTGGGAACTTGGTGAATGCGAGAATCTGGTGAATGCGGACACTGGTGAATGCGGAACCTGGCGAATGCGGGAACCTGGTGAATGTGGGAATCTGGTGAATGCGGAAACCTGTTGAATGCGGGAATCTGGTGAATGCGGAAATCTGGTGAATGTGGGAACCTGGTGAATGCGGATATCTGGTGAATGCGGGAACCTGGTGAATGCGGGCACCTGGTGAATGCGGGAATCTGGTGAATGCAGAAACCTGGTGAATTGCGGGAATCTGGTGAATGCGGGAATCTGGTGAATGCGCGAAGCTGTTGAATGCGAGAATCTGGTGAATGCGGAAACCTGGTGAATGCGGAATCTGGTGAATGCGAAAACCTGGTGAAAGTGGAAACCTGGTGAATGCGGGAATCTGGTGAATGCTAGGAATCTGGTGAATTTGGAAACCTGGTGAATGCGGAAACCTGGTGAATACGGGAATCTGGTGAATGCGGGAATCTGGTTAATGCGGAAACCTGGTGAATGTGGAAACCTGGTGGATGTGGGATCCTGGTGAAGGCGGAAACTTGTTGAATGCGGAAACCTGTTGAATGGGGGAATCTGGTGAATGCGGGAATCTGCTAAATGCAGAAACCTGGTGAATGTGGAAACCTGGTTAATGTGGGAACCTGGTGAATGCGGGAACCTGGTGAATGCGGGCACCTGGTGAATGCGGGAATCTGGTGAATGCAGAAACCTGGTGAATTGCGGGAATCTGGTGAATGCGGGAATCTGGTGAATGCGGGAAGCTGGTGAATGCGAGAATCTGGTGAATGCGGAAACCTGGTGAATGCGGGAATCTGGTGAATGCGGAAACCTGGTGATAGTGGAAACCTGGTGAATGCGGGAATCTGGTGAATGCAGGAATCTGGTGAATGCGGAAACCGGGTGAATGCGGAAACCTGGTGAATACGGGAATCTGGTGAATGCGGAAAACTGGTGAATGTGTGAATCTGGTGAATGCGGGAATCTGGTGAATGTGGGAATCTGGTGAATGCGGAAACCTGGTGAATGCTGTAATCCGGTGAATACAGAAACCTGGTTAATGCGGGAATCTGGTGAATTCGGGAATCAGGTTAATGCATGAATCAGGTGAATGCGGTAACCTGGTGAATGCGGAAACCTGGTGAATGCAGAAACCTGGTGAAAGTGGAAACCTGGAGAATGCGGAAACCTGGTGAATGTGGGAATCTGTTGAATGTGGAAACCTGGTGAATGCGGAAACCTGGTGAATTTGGGAATCTGGTGAATGCGGGAATCTGCTAAATGCAGAAACCTGGTGAATGTGGAAAACTGGTGAATGCGGGAATCTGTTGAATGCGGGAATCTTGTGAATGTGGGATACTGGTGAATGTGGGAATCTGGTGAATGCGGGAATCTGGTGAATGCGGGAATCTGGTGAATGTGGGAAACTGGTGAATGCGGGAATCTGGTGAATGTGGGAATCTGGAGAATGCGGAAACCTGGTGAATGGGGGTATCTGGTGAATGCGGGAATCTGGTGAATGTGGGAACCTGGTGAATGTGGGAATCTGGTGAATGCGGAAACCTGGTGAATGCGGAAACTTGGTGAATGTGGGAATCTGGTGAATGTGGAAAACTGGTGAATCTGGTGAATGCGGAAACCTGGTGAATGCGGTAATCCGGTGAATACGGAAACCTGGTTAATGCGGGAATCTGGTGAATGCGGGAATCTGGTTAACGCATGAATCAGGTGAATGCGGAAAACTGGTGAATGCGGAAACCTGGTGAAAGTGGAAACCTGGTGAATGCGGAAACCTGGTGAATGTGGGAATCTGTTGAATGTGGAAACCTGGTGAATGCGGAAACCTGGTGAATTTGGTAATCTGGTGAATGCGGGAATCTGCTAAATGCAGAAACCTGGTGAATGTGGAAACCTGGTGAATGCGGGAATCTGTTGAATGCGGGAATCTTATGAATGTGGGAAACTGATGAATGTGGGAATCTGGTGAATGTGGGAATCTGATGAATGTGGAAACCTGGTGAAAGTGGAAACCTGGTGAATGTGGAAATCTGGTGAATGTGGAAACCTGGTGTACGTGGGTACCTGGTGAATGTGGGAATCTGGCGAATGTGGGAATCTGGTGAATACGGGAATCTGGTGAATGCGGGAATCTGGTGAATGCGGCAACCTGGTGAATGCGGGAATCCGGTGAATGCGCAAACCTGGTGAATGTGGGAATCTGGTGAATGCGGAAACCTGGTGAAAGCGGCTACCTGGTGAATGTGGGAACCTGGTGAATGCGGAAACCTGGTGAATGCGGGACCCTGGTGAATGTCGGCATCTAGTGAATGCGGGAATCTGGTGAATGCGGGAATCTGGTGAATGAGGGAACCTGGTGAATGCGGGAATCTGGTGAATGCGGGAACCTGGTGAATGCGGAAACCTGGTGAATACGGGAATCTGGTGAATGCGGGAATCTGGAGAATGCGGAAACCTGGTGAATGTGGAAACCTGGTGGATGTGGGATCCTGGTGAAGGCGGAAACTTGTTGAATGCGGAAACCTGTTGAATGGGGGAATCTGGTGAATGCGGGAATCAGCTAAATGCAGAAACCTGGTGAATGTGGAAACCTGGTTAATGTGGGATCCTGGTGAAAGTGGAAACCTGGAGAATGCGGAAACCTGGTGAATGTGGGAATCTGTTGAATGTGGAAACCTGGTGAATGCGGAAACCTGGTGAATTTGGGAATCTGGTGAATGCGGGAATCTGCTAAATGCAGAAACCTGGTGAATGTGGAAAACTGGTGAATGCGGGAATCTGTTGAATGCGGGAATCTTGTGAATGTGGGATACTGGTGAATGTGGGAATCTGGTGAATGCGGGAATCTGGTGAATGCGGGAATCTGGTGAATGTGGGAAACTGGTGAATGCGGGAATCTGGTGAATGTGGGAATCTGGAGAATGCGGAAACCTGGTGAATGGGGGTATCTGGTGAATGCGGGAATCTGGTGAATGTGGGAACCTGGTGAATGTGGGAATCTGGTGAATGCGGAAACCTGGTGAATGCGGAAACTTGGTGAATGTGGGAATCTGGTGAATGTGGAAAACTGGTGAATCTGGTGAATGCGGAAACCTGGTGAATGCGGTAATCCGGTGAATACGGAAACCTGGTTAATGCGGGAATCTGGTGAATGTGGGAATCTGGTTAACGCATGAATCAGGTGAATGCGGAAACCTGGTGAATGCGGAAACCTGGTGAAAGTGGAAACCTGGTGAATGCGGAAACCTGGTGAATGTGGGAATCTGTTGAATGTGGAAACCTGGTGAATGCGGAAACCTGGTGAATTTGGGAATCTGGTGAATGCGGGAATCTGCTAAATGCAGAAACCTGGTGAATGTGGAAACCTGGTGAATGCGGGAATCTGTAGAATGCGGGAATCTTATGAATGTGGGAAACTGATGAATGTGGGAATCTGGTGAATGTGGGAATCTGATGAATGTGGAAACCTGGTGAAAGTGGAAACCTGGTGAATGTGGAAATCTGGTGAATGTGGAAACCTGGTGTACGTGGGTACCTGGTGAATGTGGGAATCTGGCGAATGTGGGAATCTGGTGAATACGGGAATCTGGTGAATGCGGGAATCTGGTGAATGCGGCAACCTGGTGAATGCGGGAATCCGGTGAATGCGCAAACCTGGTGAATGTGGGAATCTGGTGAATGCGGAAACCTGGTGAAAGCGGCTACCTGGTGAATGTGGGAACCTGGTGAATGCGGGAACCTGGTGAATGCGGGCACCTGGTGAATGCGGGAATCTGGTGAATGCAGAAACCTGGTGAATTGCGGGAATCTGGTGAATGCGGGAATCTGGTGAATGCGGGAAGCTGGTGAATGCGAGAATCTGGTGAATGCGGAAAACTGGTGAATGTGTGAATCTGGTGAATGCGGGAATCTGGTGAATGTGGGAATCTGGTGAATGCGGAAACCTGGTGAATGCGGTAATCCGGTGAATACGGAAACCTGGTTAATGCAGGAATCTGGTGAATGCGGGAATCTGGTTAATGCATGAATCAGGTGAATGCGGTAACCTGGTGAATGCGGAAACCTGGTGAATGCGGAAACCTGGTGAAAGTGGAAACCTGGAGAATGCGGAAACCTGGTGAATGTGGGAATCTGTTGACTGTGGAAACCTGGTGAATGCGGAAACCTGGTGAATTTGGGAATCTGGTGAATGCGGGAATCTGCTAAATGCAGAAACCTGGTGAATGTGGAAACCTGGTGAATGCGGGAATCTGTTGAATGCGGGAATCTTGTGAATGTGGGATACTGGTGAATGTGGGAATCTGGTGAATGCGGGAATCTGGTGAATGTGGGAATCTGGTGAATGTGGGAAACTGGTGAATGCTGGAATCTAGTGAATGTGGGAATCTGGAGAATGCGGAAACCTGGTGAATGGGGGTATCTGGTGAATGCGGGAATCTGGTGAATGTGGGAACCTGGTGAATGTGGGAATCTGGTGAATGCGGAAACCTGGTGAATGCGGAAACTTGGTGAATGTGGGAATCTGGTGAATGTGGAAAACTGGTGAATGTGTGAATCTGGTGAATGCGGAAACCTGGTGAATGCGGTAATCCGGTGAATACGGAAACCTGGTTAATGCGGGAATCTGGTGAATGCGGGAATCTGGTTAACGCATGAATCAGGTGAATGCGGAAACCTGGTGAATGCGGAAACCTGGTGAATGTGGAAACCTGGTTAATGTGGGAACCTGGTGAATGCGGGAACCTGGTGAATGCGGGCACCTGGTGAATGCGGGAATCTGGTGAATGCAGAAACCTGGTGAATTGCGGGAATCTGGTGAATGCGGGAATCTGGTGAATGCGGGAAGCTGGTGAATGCGAGAATCTGGTGAATGCGGAAACCTGGTGAATGCGGGAATCTGGTGAATGCGGAAACCTGGTGATAGTGGAAACCTGGTGAATGCGGGAATCTGGTGAATGCAGGAATCTGGTGAATGCGGAAACCGGGTGAATGCGGAAACCTGGTGAATACGGGAATCTGGTGAATGCGGAAAACTGGTGAATGTGTGAATCTGGTGAATGCGGGAATCTGGTGAATGTGGGAATCTGGTGAATGCGGAAACCTGGTGAATGCTGTAATCCGGTGAATACAGAAACCTGGTTAATGCGGGAATCTGGTGAATTCGGGAATCAGGTTAATGCATGAATCAGGTGAATGCGGTAACCTGGTGAATGCGGAAACCTGGTGAATGCAGAAACCTGGTGAATGTGGAAACCTGGAGAATGCGGAAACCTGGTGAATGTGGAATCTGTTGAATGTGGAAACCTGGTGAATGCGGAAACCTGGTGAATTTGGGAATCTGGTGAATGCGGGAATCTGCTAAATGCAGAAACCTGTGAATGTGGAAAAACTGGTGAATGCGGGAATCTGTTGAATGCGGGAATCTTGTGAATGTGGGATACTGGTGAATGTGGGAATCTGGTGAATGCGGGAATCTGGTGAATGCGGGAATCTGGTGAATGTGGGAAACTGGTGAATGCGGGAATCTGGTGAATGTGGGATTCTGGAGAATGCGGAAACCTGGTGAATGGGGGTATCTGGTGAATGCGGGAATCTGGTGAATGTGGGAACCTGGTGAATGTGGGAATCTGGTGAATGCGGAAACCTGGTGAATGCGGAAACTTGGTGAATGTGGGAATCTGGTGAATGTGGAAAACTGGTGAATCTGGTGAATGCGGAAACCTGGTGAATGCGGTAATCCGGTGAATACGGAAACCTGGTTAATGCGGGAATCTGGTGAATGCGGGAATCTGGTTAACGCATGAATCAGGTGAATGCGGAAAACTGGTGAATGCGGAAACCTGGTGAAAGTGGAAACCTGGTGAATGCGGAAACCTGGTGAATGTGGGAATCTGTTGAATGTGGAAACCTGGTGAATGCGGAAACCTGGTGAATTTGGTAATCTGGTGAATGCGGGAATCTGCTAAATGCAGAAACCTGGTGAATGTGGAAACCTGGTGAATGCGGGAATCTGTTGAATGCGGGAATCTTATGAATGTGGGAAACTGATGAATGTGGGAATCTGGTGAATGTGGGAATCTGATGAATGTGGAAACCTGGTGAAAGTGGAAACCTGGTGAATGTGGAAATCTGGTGAATGTGGAAACCTGGTGTACGTGGGTACCTGGTGAATGTGGGAATCTGGCGAATGTGGGAATCTGGTGAATACGGGAATCTGGTGAATGCGGGAATCTGGTGAATGCGGCAACCTGGTGAATGCGGGAATCCGGTGAATGCGCAAACCTGGTGAATGTGGGAATCTGGTGAATGCGGAAACCTGGTGAAAGCGGCTACCTGGTGAATGTGGGAACCTGGTGAATGCGGAAACCTGGTGAATGCGGGACCCTGGTGAATGTCGGCATCTAGTGAATGCGGGAATCTGGTGAATGCGGGAATCTGGTGAATGAGGGAACCTGGTGAATGCGGGAATCTGGTGAATGCGGGAACCTGGTGAATGCGGAAACCTGGTGAATACGGGAATCTGGTGAATGCGGGAATCTGGAGAATGCGGAAACCTGGTGAATGTGGAAACCTGGTGGATGTGGGATCCTGGTGAAGGCGGAAACTTGTTGAATGCGGAAACCTGTTGAATGGGGGAATCTGGTGAATGCGGGAATCAGCTAAATGCAGAAACCTGGTGAATGTGGAAACCTGGTTAATGTGGGATCCTGGTGAAAGTGGAAACCTGGAGAATGCGGAAACCTGGTGAATGTGGGAATCTGTTGAATGTGGAAACCTGGTGAATGCGGAAACCTGGTGAATTTGGGAATCTGGTGAATGCGGGAATCTGCTAAATGCAGAAACCTGGTGAATGTGGAAAACTGGTGAATGCGGGAATCTGTTGAATGCGGGAATCTTGTGAATGTGGGATACTGGTGAATGTGGGAATCTGGTGAATGCGGGAATCTGGTGAATGCGGGAATCTGGTGAATGTGGGAAACTGGTGAATGCGGGAATCTGGTGAATGTGGGAATCTGGAGAATGCGGAAACCTGGTGAATGGGGGTATCTGGTGAATGCGGGAATCTGGTGAATGTGGGAACCTGGTGAATGTGGGAATCTGGTGAATGCGGAAACCTGGTGAATGCGGAAACTTGGTGAATGTGGGAATCTGGTGAATGTGGAAAACTGGTGAATCTGGTGAATGCGGAAACCTGGTGAATGCGGTAATCCGGTGAATACGGAAACCTGGTTAATGCGGGAATCTGGTGAATGTGGGAATCTTTTTAACGCATGAATCAGGTGAATGCGGAAACCTGGTGAATGCGGAAACCTGGTGAAAGTGGAAACCTGGTGAATGCGGAAACCTGGTGAATGTGGGAATCTGTTGAATGTGGAAACCTGGTGAATGCGGAAACCTGGTGAATTTGGGAATCTGGTGAATGCGGGAATCTGCTAAATGCAGAAACCTGGTGAATGTGGAAACCTGGTGAATGCGGGAATCTGTAGAATGCGGGAATCTTATGAATGTGGGAAACTGATGAATGTGGGAATCTGGTGAATGTGGGAATCTGATGAATGTGGAAACCTGGTGAAAGTGGAAACCTGGTGAATGTGGAAATCTGGTGAATGTGGAAACCTGGTGTACGTGGGTACCTGGTGAATGTGGGAATCTGGCGAATGTGGGAATCTGGTGAATACGGGAATCTGGTGAATGCGGGAATCTGGTGAATGCGGCAACCTGGTGAATGCGGGAATCCGGTGAATGCGCAAACCTGGTGAATGTGGGAATCTGGTGAATGCGGAAACCTGGTGAAAGCGGCTACCTGGTGAATGTGGGAACCTGGTGAATGCGGGAACCTGGTGAATGCGGGCACCTGGTGAATGCGGGAATCTGGTGAATGCAGAAACCTGGTGAATTGCGGGAATCTGGTGAATGCGGGAATCTGGTGAATGCGGGAAGCTGGTGAATGCGAGAATCTGGTGAATGCGGAAAACTGGTGAATGTGTGAATCTGGTGAATGCGGGAATCTGGTGAATGTGGGAATCTGGTGAATGCGGAAACCTGGTGAATGCGGTAATCCGGTGAATACGGAAACCTGGTTAATGCGGGAATCTGGTGAATGCGGGAATCTGGTTAATGCATGAATCAGGTGAATGCGGTAACCTGGTGAATGCGGAAACCTGGTGAATGCGGAAACCTGGTGAAAGTGGAAACCTGGAGAATGCGGAAACCTGGTGAATGTGGGAATCTGTTGACTGTGGAAACCTGGTGAATGCGGAAACCTGGTGAATTTGGGAATCTGGTGAATGCGGGAATCTGCTAAATGCAGAAACCTGGTGAATGTGGAAACCTGGTGAATGCGGGAATCTGTTGAATGCGGGAATCTTGTGAATGTGGGATACTGGTGAATGTGGGAATCTGGTGAATGCGGGAATCTGGTGAATGTGGGAATCTGGTGAATGTGGGAAACTGGTGAATGCTGGAATCTAGTGTAGAATTCGCAATTATCGCGATTTCATTTTAATAAGGAGAAAACACAAAGTTTCGTTCAAAACAGCTTTTATTTCAGCGGAATGCTGTCAGGTTTAAATTGGACACAAGCAGCCTGTAAAATGGCCGCCGCACCGCGTGACAGAACATTCGAGACTTTTCGGCAGGCAGACAAGATGGCGTTCCAATAAACATTCTTGCAGGATCGATAACGATTCAGCACAGTGAAGACAATACACAGGACATTATGGGTTTACAGTATAAACATCGATACTGGAATCGGTCTCCCAGGTACAAAGGAAAGCCATCAAGGGCCCATCCAAAGGACATTAATATGTAAACTCCCAACGGCTCTACGATGAGAGAGCCGTTAGCAGGTAGTTATACAGGACATTTGGAAGCCCCAAACCCCTCCAGGGGGAACACCGACCGATTTAACAATGGGAGAAGTATTAGCAGGTACTCAAACATTCAGGAGTAGCCCCGAAACCCATTAAAGACAGAGATCACCCATACAGGACTTTTTGGGCGCCAAACCTTAAACAAAAGAATGGACATTATAGTTGGGCGGGAAACGGAAGAACTGTGCACTATAATTGCAGGCCCAAACCGTCCATTCGCTCTCTTGCTCTCTTGGCTCTTGACTCTTGGTTCTTGCTCCTGCCTCGTGTTCGTGACTCTTGCCGCTTGCTGCTGTTATCATCGTGGCTGCTCCTGGGTAAAAGACTGTTGCAAAGACCTATGTTGGTAGCTGGCAGCGGAACCGAAGGCCCGGGATGAGATGAGATGAGATGAGATGAGAGGAGAAGAGAAGAAGACCTTATCCATCGCCACGGTCAGTAAATCCCGACCGCGCCTGTAGGTCGATCAGCCAAGTCTTCTTGACAACGAAGTTTTCTTCTAACAAAACATATTGCATCGATGATAACTGGACTGTGCAAACACATCGTATCAGCGATATTGACAACGGTGCTCCACCATACCCTGTATCCAACCAACAGAGGTCTTCACTACAGCGGACGGTCCAGCCGACTGACCGAGCAGCAGAAGCAGTAAACAAGTGGGACCAGGAGATCTCCTGACCAACACGTGGGTGCTGCGGTGAAAAACATCCGATCAGCTATTCGGGATTTTCTCCGAGTTATTACGAGTGGTGAGCATGAGTCTCGGGATCCTACGAAGCTAGTTTTAGGATAGTTATTGATAGGGGAGGGTTGAAAGTTTAAGGATATTTGTAATGTGTGCCCTATTTACGTTGTGCTGGTCGTTCCTCGTTTCCCTAAGAGTGATTATAACTGTTTGTAAGATTGTACTGTCATTAATCTGTGCATATGACATGTATTTCATAATTTTAAGTATCATGCAATAAAGATTTTCCATTTCGTACCGTTCAAACCAAGTCTACATGAGTTTTATCTCCATTGCTGCTCTCGCATCTAAGTCCAGTGTCTAGAACCGTAAGGGAGAGTGATTCGAACCACTCACAGGGGTGTCTAGTGTTCCCAGACTGGCTGGAGACCAGGCCTAGACCCGCACTGACATACAGGCTGCACAGAGCCGCGTGAATCTCACAGGCTACGAGACACGCAGGGTCAGGAGAGTATCCCTTACAGAAAATGGCGACCGCGGCAGGACATTGGCAGCGAGAGGGTGGTGTGTTGGATTTTGGAATGACTGTACGAAATGTGATGCAGGAAAAGATAGCGGATTACGTGTTTGGAAAGGTTAATCTAACGAAAAAGTGGATAAGCGAACTGTTAGCGGATAAGAGCCCACTAGAGGCAGCTGAAAGGTGGACGGATAGTAAGGAGCATAAAAAGGCAGTTGAGAAAGCAGTCTGGCTTATGTGCTACAAAAGGCAGGTTCAGATTTCAAACCAGACCAATACAGCGCTAACCGCTCGAATCAAGCAGTTAGAGGAGGAAATGGAGGAGAAGGTTTCTGGAGGGGAGGCGCTCATTAAGAGTTTAAATGAGTTACGCCAGGAAAGCCAGGAAGTCTCCAGCTACCTTAAAACAAGGGTAGAGTATCTCGAGTGCCAGATCACTGAAGCAAAATTAAACGAGAATAGGATGAAGGACAGATGTAACCGTCAAGCTGCCCAGATAAGAACTCAAGAAGAGAGCTTAATGGGGGTTAGGTCGGCGTATAAGTTGGCCCTTGAGGATAAGTTTCAGGGAGCCGACCATAGCGCCTGCGAAAAAGAGATAGAGAGCCTCAAAAAGGCCGTGAATAATGCGAACGGCATGGTGTGCCTTATTAATCCGTCGGCACGCCAGCCGCTAGTAAATGAGAGATTTAGAAATTCCCCACCAAGTAAAGCAGAAGAAGTAGTAGCCACTGCGCCCTCCGCGCCACCCAGCTATTCAGAAACCTGGGTTAGGGAGGAAGCAACGGAAGAAACAAAAGAGCCCGTTGAAAAGGAAGTAGAAAAGGGATCGTTGTATCCAGTAACGGGGATTAAAAGGGGCCCAAGCAGAAACGGTGGGGAAGAACCGGGGGATCTCCTCGGACAGCTGGTGTTGCCTCACAGTTCACACCAGCTGAGGGCCATGATAAACCACGTAAGGAAGCTGACCGAGATAGACGACCCTTCCGTACATTTTAGGGAAGTTGAGCAAGCCGCAGCCATCAACGGCTGCGATGATGGGGAGACAGCAAAAATGCTGCTGTTCTCGTTAGATAGCTCGGTCCTTCAGTGCCTCTCAGGCGATAGCAAGAGGGGTAATAAAAGTTATGAGGAATTGAAAAATGAGGTCCTAGAAGTAGTGGGAGCGAACGACGGAGGTCCGTTTGCTAGAGTGGGACAGACAGTGCAGATGGAGGGAGAACCCCCGAAGGTTTTTGCCGACAGGCTGTGGCCAGTATATGAGCGCAGCTGTCTAGGTGCGCCCGAACGCGAAGATGTGGAAGGCGCCGCTTTAGTTCATTGGCTTAGGTGCATAATAGCCAACAGTTTACCAGCCGTTAGAGAGCAGGCAAAAGCCTGGTTCGATCCCAATGACCTCAACCTTACGGAAGAGTCGGTCTTGAATCGACTCACGTTAGGTTACCGTAACATAAGGGGTATGGCAACACGTCCCTTTAAGGGAAGAGTACATGAGGTACGACCCGCAGCCCCGGCTCAAAGAGAGTGGCATCAGGAGGGTAATCGCGCCCCACAGGCAAGTAATGCCTGTTACGGGTGTGGGAAGACAGGGCACTGGCGCAAGCACTGCAGGAACCCTTGGAAGGATTCCAAGGATAAGAATCCCGCGGTCCGAGCCCAGGCGCCTGTCCCGGCTAAGGAAGCAAAGGCACCCACCTCTCCCGAAGACCTCGAGGCAGTGTTAGGAGTCATGCGCAAGATGGTTTTGAATGCGCGTGGACAGGTGGCGGTCGCAACCGGCCCCGTAGGTGCCGCAGGACCGTCTAATAGTACCCAATGACTAGAGCCCACGCAGCCTGCCTACCTGTGTCCTTTTAAAAGACACGCACAGGAGGGGGTCTGCGGTGAGGAGGCCAGGTTAAAAGAGCAGGCCTTGCGGGAGGAGAACGCCCGCTTAGTAGGGAAAATAGATGGGCTGGAAGGGCAGCTTAGAGAGCAGACCCTGCGGGAGGAGAATGCCCGAGAAATGGGAAAGTTAGACGTGCTCAGGCTAGAAGGGCAGCTTAGAGAGATAAAAGCAGCCTACAGGGTAGCCAGGAGCAGGGAGTATGAGGATTTAAAACAGGATAGAAATCTGCAGCCTCCAGCAGGTGAGATTTCACAGAAACAAGCAGGGGCGGTGGCCTGTCTTAAGGGAGGGGCCAGACCTGCGAGTGGGGAAGTACAGCCCCAGGTAGGACCACAAGGCACACAGGCAGGCGTAGCAGCTTGCATCAGAGGAAGGGACATCCCGGACGATCATGCAGCGTTTTTCTGGAGTTGGGGGTTAGATGACGAGGACCCCAGGGTACCCTGGTCAGATGAGGATAGTGCAGATGAGCATAGTGATGATGACGGGTGGTTTCACAGGAACGGTCTGGAAGGATTGGGGCCGCTAGGTAGAGATCCATACGGGGTGGACACACAAGCTGCAGGTCCCGACAGCAGGAGGAGGGAGCTAGAGGAGGCCGGGCCAGCCGCTATGTGGTTCCCAGAGGTGTGGCCGCCCGCTGTAAACGTCCAGTCCTCAGGGGAGGCAGAGTTCGCGAGTGAAGGGCCGCCTGCTGGGCCGAGCAGGGCGGGGCCCCGAACTGCCAGCCCCGAGGTTAGGGAGGCGGAGTCAGCGGAGGCGGGGCTGGCGCCTGTGATGGAACCCCAGGTCATCCCGTTGAAGGTCTCGGGACCCGGTCCGTCCGTCACGGAGCCCCCGCCCATAGCAGTTCCCCGTAGGTCAAGCAGAGCACCCCAGCCCAGGAAGACGTGGTCAGGTCCACAGGATGCCCCAGGGCGTAAGTTTCAGATTAAGATAACCCGGGTAGAGACAGGCCACATCGAAGCAGTAACAGGCTGCGGCAGATCAGAGGAAAGGGTCAGCGCAGCAACAGGCTGCGGCAGATCAGAAGGAAGGGTCAGTGCCCTCCCACCGTCGGGAAGAGCTCGCAGCAGCCTTCTCAGGATTTAAAGGGGCCGCCCTGAGAACGGGCGGCATTGTAAAGTTATTAGTTTAAGGTTTTAAGTTTTAGTTTAAAGTTTTAAGTAGTTTTAATAAGTTTAAGTTTGTAGTGGTTTTAACAGATAACGACAAATGATGGGAGTTTTAAGGCTAGGTTTAGAGGAAGTCTGTTCAGCAAACGTTGAAGTTTACGTGAGGCGAGGTCAGGGGACCCGCTCACCCTTCACAAAAGCCAGAGACTTTTTGCGAGGCTGGCTACCTCATTCTATCTGATCACAGGAACCAAGGAAGGATGGAACGACTCATAGTATTGCTCGTGGCAATCGGATGTGGATTGGCCTATCGGGGCCTCACCAAGGATGTCGTGGTGTTTGGATGTTCCGGGGACACGGCCCCCATCGCGGTGGATGGGACCGGAAGACGGAAGGCAGAAGGGACCAGCACCTATTTCCACAAGGGAAGGTGGCCAGGATGGCTGGGAACGAACTCAACGGAGTATTCCAGCACATCGGGGTTCGCCTACAAAGAGACTTCTTTAATGTGCCCCAAAGTACGGATCATCGCACCCAGGATCAGCGTCACCGTCGGCAAACGGATTTGTTTGACTTGCAGTGGGAATGTCCCATTGAGCCGATGGTGGTGGCTGCGAAAGCTGAGCAAAACTATGAGGAACTCTTCGGTTGAGTGGGAGCGACTGGGTAATAATACCCATCGGACAATTACGGGGACAGATGGACAAGTGAAAGTCTGTTGGGACAAATGGTGGGAACCAGATGAGGGGATTTATGTTTGTATGTGGGGGTCAAAGTACGTTTGCCCCAAAGGCATCTCCATATTCTTTATTAATCAGTGGCAGGATAACGGACAGGGGATGAGGTGGGATGCGAGCACCAGGGGGTGCGGAGCCCCATACTCTCCGATCCCAGTAAATGCCACTGAGCTCATTACGCGCCCACGCAAAGCCCCGCCCACGATTCCGGTGGTTCTAACTGAAGAGGAAGGGTGCCCTAAAACTAGTAAGGGACCCGGGAACGGTTTGGTACTGGTCCCCACAGACCAGATACTATTTCAGGGGGTACATTACGCGGTGGCCTCGGTGATTTTAAATCTCACTGAGGTACGGTTACCAGAGTGGTGCCCCAAAAAGACGGAACAGTTGTACCAGGTCCTGTTGACCAAGATGTTCAGGCAATTTTACGAGTTTGATTTTGCAGAAATTGATAAGACAAGTTTATACACCGCACCGCAGGAAGTTTTGGACCAAGTAGGGAGGCAAAGAAGGGGTTTGGTGAACGATGCGTTCACTGCTTTTAATACAGGGACATCTGTGGTCAACGCTCTAGACAGTGTGGAGCTGCAGACCCAGATTAATGGTTTAAAAACACAGTTAAAGGACATCCTAACAGATGAGAATAAAGTGGTAGGGTCGGGTCTGCACGAGGACCAAGCCATGACTCTCCATTTAAAGGAAATCATAGCAGAGCTGGAGAAACATGCGCGTACGGTAAATGCCCTGATCAGGGAAGATCGGAATGCATCCGATCAAGCTGCGCAGAACGAGGTGTGCGTGCTTTACGGGGCGTGGTTACTGGGCGAGGGCCGCAGTAATTTGGAGGATTTAAAACAAGGTTTGGTTCCGTCCTGGATAAGTAACAAACACCTGCGGGCGCTCCACCCTTTTCAGAATGCATTAAGTCCGTGCCAGCTCAGGCTAGCTTCAGAAGCTTACCCAGTCCCCGTGGACTGCGGACGTTCAAACCATACTATTATGGGAATAGTATTACGCATGCCGGTTTTGGGCAACACAGCAAAGCCCGCCCCGGTGTATCGGGTAGAGAACATTGGTGTCATTCAGGGGGGAGCCCACATTCGTTATGCAGCGGTTCCACCTTACGTCATCCGCTGGGAGCAAACGATGACAGGTACAGATCTCTCTGGTTGTCGTGGCAGGGGAGCACACATAATACTGTGCCCCCAGCACTTGAATGCCTTTTTAACACCACAGTGCGGGTTCAGAACGGCTGGCGCCAAGTCCATGAATTGCACCATGGAGGCAATGGCACAAGATCATGTGCCTCCGCAGGTAGCATACATCGGGGGTGGAACATATTGTGTTACCACTGCAGCGCAACACTACCAGCATGGAAACCGTAGCCGGTGTCCGGTGAGTGACAGCAGTTTCTGTTTTAAACCCAGGGCTGAAGTTCAAGTAGCACAACAGCGAATTATCCCAATCCCTGAACCATCCACTGTTCATCTCACAGTAAAAGAGAATTTTACCGACTTGCAGCGATTTGTCGCACATTTTGGGTACCTCATTCCCCCTCTCCCCGAGCATTTAACCAAACTTCTGAAAGCCGTCGCGGTGTCACAAAAGCATTTCTATACTTTAGAACAGAAAACCGTCGAGATAGGTACAGACATTTTGGACATAGTGGTTCCACCGTGGTGGAATCTGTTCACGAATATTGAAGTGCCCTCATGGGTCAGAATAGCCTCCCACATTTTAGTCGTCTGTCAAGTGTTTATTGTAGTATACCTTTTGTTTATACATTGTAAAAGAGACAAGCGCCTCACCAAGCATGAGAACACGGGAGAGTGGCGAGAACGTTACGTGCGCGTGCACGATGAGAGCGCAGTGTAATGAGAAGATGGCGTCACTCCCGCTCGCCACGTGCGCCGCGGAAGTTTGTACTCAGTGTAAATACGTTGGAAACTCGACATGTTTAAGAGTCGGGATTTGTTTATTTTGGTGATGGTGTTGATTGTTTGGTTTTTGGGTTTTGTTTTTTCCTTCCCTTGAATAAAAGACAAATATACAGGTGATGCGTGAGGTATCGGCCTAGTTACGCCGGGAAGGAAAACAAGTGGTGTAAGTTTAAGGGCAAATGATGCCTATGGTGATATAAAGTGTGATTTTCTTGGGAAATAAGGACGACACAGAGACCCTAGTGAAGTTAAAATTTTATGGGATTAATTTACTGGATTCGGAGTGAAATCGAGATAAGATTGCTCACCACTGAGTTTTGATACGATAAGCGGAGTTATTCGCATCAACAGGAGGGACTGTAGAATTCGCAATTATCGCGATTTCATTTTAATAAGGAGAAAACACAAAGTTTCGTTCAAAACAGCTTTTATTTCAGCGGAATGCTGTCAGGTTTAAATTGGACACAAGCAGCCTGTAAAATGGCCGCCGCACCGCGTGACAGAACATTCGAGACTTTTCGGCAGGCAGACAAGATGGCGTTCCAATAAACATTCTTGCAGGATCGATAACGATTCAGCACAGTGAAGACAATACACAGGACATTATGGGTTTACAGTATAAACATCGATACTGGAATCGGTCTCCCAGGTACAAAGGAAAGCCATCAAGGGCCCATCCAAAGGACATTAATATGTAAACTCCCAACGGCTCTACGATGAGAGAGCCGTTAGCAGGTAGTTATACAGGACATTTGGAAGCCCCAAACCCCTCCAGGGGGAACACCGACCGATTTAACAATGGGAGAAGTATTAGCAGGTACTCAAACATTCAGGAGTAGCCCCGAAACCCATTAAAGACAGAGATCACCCATACAGGACTTTTTGGGCGCCAAACCTTAAACAAAAGAATGGACATTATAGTTGGGCGGGAAACGGAAGAACTGTGCACTATAATTGCAGGCCCAAACCGTCCATTCGCTCTCTTGCTCTCTTGGCTCTTGACTCTTGGTTCTTGCTCCTGCCTCGTGTTCGTGACTCTTGCCGCTTGCTGCTGTTATCATCGTGGCTGCTCCTGGGTAAAAGACTGTTGCAAAGACCTATGTTGGTAGCTGGCAGCGGAACCGAAGGCCCGGGATGAGATGAGATGAGATGAGATGAGAGGAGAAGAGAAGAAGACCTTATCCATCGCCACGGTCAGTAAATCCCGACCGCGCCTGTAGGTCGATCAGCCAAGTCTTCTTGACAACGAAGTTTTCTTCTAACAAAACATATTGCATCGATGATAACTGGACTGTGCAAACACATCGTATCAGCGATATTGACAACGGTGCTCCACCATACCCTGTATCCAACCAACAGAGGTCTTCACTACAGCGGACGGTCCAGCCGACTGACCGAGCAGCAGAAGCAGTAAACAAGTGGGACCAGGAGATCTCCTGACCAACACGTGGGTGCTGCGGTGAAAAACATCCGATCAGCTATTCGGGATTTTCTCCGAGTTATTACGAGTGGTGAGCATGAGTCTCGGGATCCTACGAAGCTAGTTTTAGGATAGTTATTGATAGGGGAGGGTTGAAAGTTTAAGGATATTTGTAATGTGTGCCCTATTTACGTTGTGCTGGTCGTTCCTCGTTTCCCTAAGAGTGATTATAACTGTTTGTAAGATTGTACTGTCATTAATCTGTGCATATGACATGTATTTCATAATTTTAAGTATCATGCAATAAAGATTTTCCATTTCGTACCGTTCAAACCAAGTCTACATGAGTTTTATCTCCATTGCTGCTCTCGCATCTAAGTCCAGTGTCTAGAACCGTAAGGGAGAGTGATTCGAACCACTCACAGGGGTGTCTAGTGTTCCCAGACTGGCTGGAGACCAGGCCTAGACCCGCACTGACATACAGGCTGCACAGAGCCGCGTGAATCTCACAGGCTACGAGACACGCAGGGTCAGGAGAGTATCCCTTACACTAGTGAATGTGGGAATCTGGAGAATGCGGAAACCTGGTGAATGGGGGTATCTGGTGAATGCGGGAATCTGGTGAATGTGGGAACCTGGTGAATGTGGGAATCTGGTGAATGCGGAAACCTGGTGAATGCGGAAACTTGGTGAATGTGGGAATCTGGTGAATGTGGAAAACTGGTGAATGTGTGAATCTGGTGAATGCGGAAACCTGGTGAATGCGGTAATCCGGTGAATACGGAAACCTGGTTAATGCGGGAATCTGGTGAATGCGGGAATCTGGTTAACGCATGAATCAGGTGAATGCGGAAACCTGGTGAATGCGGAAACCTGGTGAAAGTGGAAACCTGGTGAATGCGGAAACCTGGCGAATGCGGGAACCTGGTGAATGCGGGAATCTGGTGAATGCGGGAATCTGGTGAATGTGGGAAACTGGTGAATGCGGGAATCTGGTGAATGTGGGAATCTGGTGAATGCGGAAACCTGGTGAATGTGGGTATCTGGTGAATGCGGGAATCTGGTGAATGTGGGAACCTGGTGAATGCGGAAACCTGGTGAATGCGGAAACTTGGTGAATGTGGGAATCTGGTGAATGCGGAAAACTGGTGAATGTGTGAATCTGGTGAATGCGGGAATCTGGTGAATGTGGGAATCTGGTGAATGCGGAAACCTGGTGAATGCGGTAATCCGGTGAATACAGAAACCTGGTTAATGTGGGAATCTGGTGAATGCGGGAATCTGGTTAACGCATGAATCAGGTGAATGCGGAAACCTGGTGAATGCGGAAACCTGGTGAAAGTGGAAACCTGGTGAATGCGGAATCCTGGTGAATGTGGGAATCTGTTGAATGTGGAAACCTGGTGAATGCGGAAACCTGGTGAATTTGGGAATCTGGTGAATGTGGGAATCTGCTAAATGCAGAAACCTGGTGAATGTGGAAACCTGGTGAATGCGGGAATCTGTTGAATGCGGGAATCTTGTGAATGTGGGAAACTGATGAATGTGGGAATCTGGTGAATGCGGGAATCTGGTGAATGCGGGAACCTGGTGAATGTGGGAATCTGATGAATGTGGAAACCTGTGATAGTGGAAACCTGGTGAATGTGGAAATCTGGTGAATGTGGAAACCTGGTGTATGTGGGTACCTGGTGAATGTGGGAATCTGGCGAATGTGGGAATCTGGTGAATGCGGGAATCTGGTGAATGCGGGAATCTGGTGAATGCGGCAACCTGGTGAAAGCGGCAACCTGGTGAATTTGGGAACCTGGTGAATGCGGAAACCTGGTGAATGCGGGACCCTGGTGAATGTGGGCATCTAGTGAATGCGGGAAGCTGGTGAATGAGGGAATCTGGTGAATGAGGGAACCTGTTGAATGCGGGAATCTGGTGAATGCGGGAACCTGGTGAATGTGGGCACCTGGTGAATGCGGGAGTCTGGTGAATGCGGAAACCTGGTGAATGTGGGAATCTGGTGAATGCAGGAATCCGGTGAATGCGGGAACTTGGTGAATGCGAGAATCTGTTGAATGCGGACACTGGTGAATGCGGGAATCTAGTGAATGCGGGAATCTGGTGAATGCGGAAATCTGGTGAATGTGGGAACCTGGTGAATGCGGATATCTGGTGAATGCGGGAACCTGGTGAATGCGGGCACCTGGTGAATGTGGGAATCTGGTGAATGCAGAAACCTGGTGAATTGCGGGAATCTGGTGAATGCGGGAATCTGGTGAATGTGCGAAGCTGGTGAATGCGAGAATCTGGTGAATGCGGAAACCTGGTGAATGCGGGAATCTGGTGAATGCGAAAACCTGGTGAAAGTGGAAACCTGGTGAATGCGGGAATCTGGTGAATGCAGGAATCTGGTGAATGCGGAAACCTGGTGAATGCGGAAACCTGGGGAATACGGGAATCTGGTGAATGCGGGAATCTGGTGAATGCGGAAACCTGGTGAATGTGGAAACCTGGTGGATGTGGGATCCTGGTGAAGGCGGAAACTTGTTGAATGCGGAAACCTGTTGAATGGGGGAATCTGGTGAATGCGGGAATCTGCTAAATGCAGAAACCTGGTGAATGTGGAAACCTGGTTAATGTGGGAACCTGGTGAATGCGGGAACCTGGTGAATGCGGGCACCTGGTGAATGCGGGAATCTGGTGAAGGCAGAAACCTGGTGAATTGCGGGAATCTGGTGAATGCGGGAATCTGGTGAATGCGGGAAGCTGGTGAATGCGAGAATCTGGTGAATGCGGAAACCTGGTGAATGCGGGAATCTGGTGAATGCGGAAACCTGGTGAAAGTGGAAACCTGGTTGATGCGGAAACTTGGTGAATGTGGGAATCTGGTGAATGCGGAAAACTGGTGAATGTGTGAATCTGGTGAATCCGGGAATCTGGTGAATGTGGGAATCTGGTGAATGCAAAACCTGGTGAATTCGGTAATCCGGTGAATACGGAAACCTGGTTAATGTGGGAATCTGCTGAATGCGGGAATCTGGTTAACGCATGAATCAGGTGAATGCGGTAACCTGGTGAATGCGGAAACCTGGTGAATGCGGAAACCTGGTGAAAGTGGAAACCTGGAGAATGCGGAAACCTGGTGAATGTGGGAATCTGTTGAATGTGCAAACCTGGTGAATGCGGAAACCTGGTGAATTTGGGAATCTGGTGAATGCGGGAATCTGCTAAATGCAGAAACCTGGTGAATGTGGAAACCTGGTGAATGTGGGAACCTGCTGAATGCGGGAATCTTGTGAATGTGGGATACTGGTGAATGTGGGAATCTGGTGAATGCGGGAATCTGGTGAATGCGGGAATCTGGTGAATGTGGGAAACTGGTGAATGCGGGAATCTGGTGAATGTGGGAATCTAGTGAATGCGGAAAACTGGTGAATGTGTGAATCTGCTGAATGCGGGAATCTGGTGAATGTGGGTATCTGGTGAATGCGGAAACCTGGTGAATGTGGTAATCCGGTGAATACGGAAACCTGGTTAATGCGGGAATCTGGTGAATGCGGGAATCTGGTTAATGCATGAATCAGGTGAATGCGGAAACCTGGTGAATGCGGAAACCTGGTGAAAGTTGAAACCTGGTGAATGCGGAAACCTGGTGAATGTGGGAATCTGTTGAATGTGGAACCCTGGTGAATGCGAAAACCTGGTGAATTTGGGAATCTGGTGAATGCGGGAATCTGCTAAATGCAGAAACCTGGTGAATGTGGAAACCTGGTGAATGCGGGAATCTGTTGAATGCGGGAATCTTGTGAATGTGGGAAACTGATGAATGTGGGAATCTGGTGAAAGCGGGAATCTGGTGAATGCGGGAACCTGGTGAATGTGGGAATCTGATGAATGTGGAAACCTGGTGAAAGTGCAAACCTGGTGAATGCGGAAATCTGGTGAATGCGGGAACTTGGTGAATGCGGAAACCTGCTGAATGCAGAAACCTGGTGAATACGGGAATCTGGTAAATGTGGAATCTGGTGAATTCGGAAACCTGGTGAATGCGGAAACCTGGTGAATGCAGAAACCTGGTGAATGTGGAAACCTGGTGAATGTGGAAACCGGGTATATGTGGAAACTTGGTGAATGCGGAAATATGGTGAATGTGGGAATTTGGTGAATGCGGAAACCTGATGAATGCAGGAATCTGATGAATGCGGGAATCTGGTGAAAGCCGGAATCTGGTGGATGCGGATACCTGGTGAATGCGGAAACCCGGTGAATGTGGAAACCTGGTGAATGTGGGAACCTGGTGAATGAGGTAACCTGGTGAATGCGGGAATCTGGTGAATGCGGGAATCTGGTGAATGTGGGAAACTGGTGAATGCGGGAATCTGGTGAATGTGGGAATCTGGTGAATGCGGAAACCTGGTGAATGTGGGTATCTGGTGAATGCGGGAATCTGGCGAATGTGGGAACCTGGTGAATGCGGAAACCTGGTGAATGCGGAAACTTGGTGAATGTGGGAATCTGGTGAATGCGGGAATCTGGTGAATGTGGGAATCTGGTGAATGCAAAACCTGGTGAATGCGGTAATCCGGTGAATACGGAAACCTGGTTAATGCGGGAATCTGGTGAATGCGGGAATCTGGTTAACGCATGAATCAGGTGAATGCGGTAACCTGGTGAATGCGGAAACCTGGTGAATGCGGAAACCTGGTGAAAGTGGAAACCTGGAGAATGCGGAAACCTGGTGAATGTGGGAATCTGTTGAATGTGCAAACCTGGTGAATGCGGAAACCTGGTGAATGCGGAAACCTGGTGAATTTGGGAATCTGGTGAATGCGGGAATCTGCTAAATGCAGAAACCTGGTGAATGTGGAAACCTGATGAATGCAGGAATCTGTTGAATGCGGGAATCTTGTGAATGTGGGATACTGGTGAATGTGGGAATCTGGTGAATGCGGGAATCTGGTGAATGCGGGAATCTGGTGAATGTGTGAAACTGGTGAATGCGGGAATCTGGTGAATGTGGGAATCTGGAGAATGCGGAAACCTGGTGAATGGGGGTATCTGGTGAATGCGGGAATCTGGTGAATGTGGGAACCTGGTGACTGCGGAAACCTGGTGAATGCCGAAACTTGGTAAATGTGGGAATCTGGTGAATGCGGAAACCTGGTGAATGCGGTAATCCGGTGAATACGGAAACCTGGTTAATGCGGGAATCTGGTGAATGCGGGAATCTGGTTAATGCATGAATCAGGTGAATGCGGAAACCTGGTGAATGCGGAAACCTGGTGAAAGTGGAAACCTGGTGAATGCGGAAACCTGGTGAATGTGGGAATCTGTTGAATGTGGAACCCTGGTGAATGCGAAAACCTGGTGAATTTGGGAATCTGGTGAATGCGGGAATCTGCTAAATGCAGAAACCTGGTGAATGTGGAAACCTGGTGAATGCGGGAATCTGTTGAATGCGGGAATCTTGTGAATGTGGGAAACTGATGAATGTGGGAATCTGGTGAAAGCGGGAATCTGGTGAATGCGGGAACCTGGTGAATGTGGGAATCTGATGAATGTGGAAACCTGGTGAAAGTGGAAACCTGGTGAATGCGGAAATCTGGTGAATGCGGGAACCTGGTGAATGCGGAAACCTGCTGAATGCGGAAACCTGGTGAATACGGGAATCTGGTAAATGTGGAATCTGGTGAATTCGGAAACCTGGTGAATGCGGAAACCTGGTGAATGCAGAAACCTGGTGAATGTGGAAACCTGGTGAATGTGGAAACCGGGTATATGTGGAAACCTGGTGAATGCGGAAATATGGTGAATGTGGGAATTTGGTGAATGCGGAAACCTGATGAATGCAGGAATCTGATGAATGCGGGAATCTGGTGAAAGCCGGAATCTGGTGAATGTGGGTATCTGGTGAATGCGGAAACCTGGTGAATGCGGTAATCCGGTGAATACGGAAACCTGGTGAATGCCGAAACTTGGTAAATGTGGGAATCTGGTGAATGTGGAAAACTGGTGAATGTGTGAATCTGCTGAATGCGGGAATCTGGTGAATGTGGGTATCTGGTGAATGCGGAAACCTGGTGAATGCGGTAATCCGGTGAATACGGAAACCTGGTTAATGCGGGAATCTGGTGAATGCGGGAATCTGGTTAACGCATGAATCAGGTGAATGCGGAAACCTGGTGAATGCGGAAACCTGGTGAAAGTGGAAACCTGGTGAATGCAGAAACCTGGTGAATGTGGGAATCTGTTGAATGTGGAACCCTGGTGAATGCGAAAACCTGGTGAATTTGGGAATCTGGTGAATGCGGGAATCTGCTAAATGCAGAAACCTGGTGAATGTGGAAACCTGGTGAATGCGGGAATCTGTTGAATGCGGGAATCTTGTGAATGTGGGAAACTGATGAATGTGGGAATCTGGTGAATGCGGGAATCTGGTGAATGCGGGAACCTGGTGAATGTGGGAATCTGATGAATGTGGAAACCTGGTGAAAGTGGAAACCTGGTGAATGCGGAAATCTGGTGAATGCGGGAACTTGGTGAATGTGGAAACCGGGTATATGTGGAAACTTGGTGAATGCGGGAATATGGTGAATGTGGGAATTTGGTTAATGAGGAATCCTGATGAATGCAGGAATCTGATGAATGCGGGAATCTGGTGAAAGCCGGAATCTGGTGGATGCGGATACCTGGTGAATGCGGAAACCTGGTGAATGTGGAAACCTGGTGAATGTGGGAACCTGGTGAATGCGGGAATCTGGTGGATGCGGGAATCAGGTGAATGTGGGAATCTGGTTAATGTGGGAATCTGGTGAATGCGGAAACCTGGTGAATGCGGAAACCTGGTGAATGAGGTAACCTGGTGAATGAGGTAACATGGTGAATGAGGTAACCTGGTCAATACGGGAAACAGGTGAATGTGGCAATCTGGTGAATGCGGAAAACTGGTGATTGTGGGAATCTGGTGAATGCAGGAATCTGGTGATTGTGGTAATCTGGTGATTGCGGATACCTGGTGAATGCGGGAATCTGGTGAATGCGGAAACTTGGTGAATGCGAGAATCTGGTGAATGCGGACACTGGTGAATGCGGGAATCTAGTGAAAGCGTAAACCTGGTGAATGCGGATACCTGGGGAATGTGGGGATCTGGTGAATACGGGAATCTGGTGAATGCGGGAATCTGGTGAATGTGGAAACCTGGTGAATGCGGAAACCTGGTGAATGCCGAAACTTGGTAAATGTGGGAATCTGGTGAATGCGGAAAACTGGTGAATGTGTGAATCTGCTGAATGCGGGAATCTGGTGAATGTGGGTATCTGGTGCATGCGGAAACCTGGTGAATGCGGTAATCCGGTGAATACGGAAACCTGGTTAATGCGGGAATCTGGTGAATGCGGGAATCTGGTTAACGCATGAGTCAGGTGAATGCGGAAACCTGGTGAATACGGGAATCTGGTGAATGCGGGAATCTGGTGAATGTGGAAACCTGGTGAATGCGGAAACCTGGTGAATGCCGAAACTTGGTAAATGTGGGAATCTGGTGAATGCGGAAAACTGGTGAATGTGTGAATCTGCTGAATGCGGGAATGTGGTGAATGTGGGTATCTGGTGCATGCGGAAACCTGGTGAATGCGGTAATCCGGTGAATACGGAAACCTGGTTAATGCGGGAATCTGGTTAACGCATGAATCAGGTGAATGCGGAAACCTGGTGAATGCGGAAACCTGGTGAAAGTGGAAACCTGGTGAATGCGGAAACCTGGTGAATGTGGGAATCTGTTGAATGTGGAACCCTAGTGAATGCGAAAACCTGGTGAATTTGGGAATCTGGTGAATGCGGGAATCTGCTAAATGCAGAAACCTGGTGAATGTGGAAACCTGGTGAATGCGGGAATCTGTTGATTGCGGGAATCTTGTGAATGTGGGAATCTGGTGAATGCGGGAATCTGGTGAATGTGGAAACCTGGTGAATGCGGAAACCTGGTGAATGCGGGAATCTGGTGAATGTGGAAACCTGGTGAATGCAGAAACCTGGTGAATACGGGAATCTGTTGAATGCAAAACCTGGTGAATGCGGGAATCTGGTGAATGAAGAAACCTGGTGAATATGGGAATCTGGTGAACGCGGGAATCTGGTGAATGCGGAAACCTGGTGAATGCGGAAACCTGGTGAATACGGGAATCTGGTGAATGCGGGAATCTGGTGAATGCGGAAACCTGGTGTATGTGGAAACCTGGTGGATGTGGGATCCTGGTGAAGGCGGAAACTTGTTGAATGCGGAAACCTGGTGAATGGGGTAATCTGGTGAATGTGGAAACCTGTTGTATGTGGGAACCTGGTGTATGTGGGAATCTGGTGAATGTGGAATCTGGTGAATGCGGGAATCTGTTAAATGCGGGACTCTGCTGAACGTGGAAATCTGGTGAATGTGGAAACCTGGTGAATGCGGGAATCTGGTGAATGCGGGAATCTGGTGAATGCGGAAACCTGCTGAATGCGGAAACCTGGTGAATACGGGAATCTGGTAAATGTGGAATCTGGTGAATTCGGAAACCTGGTGAATGCAGAAACCTGGTGAATGCGGAAACCTGCTGAATGCGGAACCCTGGTGAATACGGAAATCTGGTAAATGTGGAATCCTTTGAATTCGGAAACCTGGTGAATGCGGAAACCTGGTGAATGCGGGAATCTGGTGAATGCAGAAACCTGGTGAATGCGGAAACCTGGTGAATACGGAAACGTGTTTAATGAGGTAACCTGGTGAATGCGGAAACCTGGTGTATGTGGGAACCTGGTGTATGTGGGAATCTGGTGAATGTGGAATCTGGTGAATGCGGGAATCTGTTAAATGCGGGAATCTGCTGAACGTGGAAATCTGGTGAATGTGGAAACCTGGTGAATGCGGAAACCTGGTGAATGCGGAAACGTGGTGAATGAGGTAACCTGGTGAATGCGGAAACCTGGTGAATGTGGAAACCGGGTATATGTGGAAACTTGGTGAATGTGGGAATATGGTGAATGTGGGAATCTGGTGAAAGCCGGAATCTGGTGGATGCGGATACCTGGTGAATGTGGAAACCTGGTGAATGTGGAAACCTGGTGAATGTGGGAACCTGGTGAATGCGGGAATCTGGTGAATGCGGAAACTTGGTGAATGCGAGAATCTGGTGAATGCGGACACTGGTGAAATGAGGGAATCTAGTGAATGCGTAAACCTGGTGAATGCGGATACCTGGGGAATGTGGGGATCTGTTGAATACGGGAATCTGGTGAATGCGGGAATCTGGTGAATGTGGAAACCTGGTGAATGCGGAAACCTGTTGAATGCGGGAATCTGGTGAATGTGGAAACCTGGTGAATGCGGAAACCTGGTGAATACGGGAATCTGTTGAATGCAAAACCTGGTGAATGCGGGAATCTGGTGAATGAAGAAACCTGGTGAATATGGGAATCTGGTGAATGCGGGAATCTGGTGAATGCGGAAACCTGGTGAATGCGGAAACCTGGTGAATATGGGAATCTGGTGAATGCGGGAATCTGGTGAATGCGGAAACCTGGTGAATGTGGAAACCTGGTGGATGTGGGATCCTGGTGAAGGCGGAAACTTGTTGAATGCGGAAACCTGGTGAATGGGGTAATCTGGTGAATGTGGAAACCTGGTCTATGTGGGAACCATGTGTATGTGGGAATCTGGTGAATGTGGAATCTGGTGAATGCGGGAATCTGTTAAATGCGGGAATCTGCTGAACGTGGAAATCTGGTGAATGTGGGAATCTGGTGAATGCGGAACCCTGGTGAATGTGGAAACCTGGTGAATGCGGGAATCTGGTGAATGCGGGAATCTGGTGAATGCGGAAACCTGCTGAATGCGGAAACCTGGTGAATACGGGAATCTGGTAAATGTGGAATCTGGTGAATTCGGAAACCTGGTGAATGCGGAAACCTGTTGAATGCGGGAAACTGGTGAATACGGAAACCTGGTGAATGCGGGAATCTGATGAATGCGGAAACCTGCTGAATGCGGAAACCTGGTGAATACGGGAATCTGGTAAATGTGGAATCTGGTGAATTCGGAAACCTGGTGAATGCGGAAACCTGGTGAATGCGGAAACCTGCTGAATACGGAAACTTGGTGAATACGGGAATCTGGTAAATGTGGAATCTGGTGAATTCGGAAACCTGGTGAATGCGGAAACCTGGTGAATGTGGGAATCTGGTGAATGCAGAAACCTGGTGAATGCGGAAACCTGGTGAATGCGGAAACGTGGTGAATGAGGTAACCTGGTGAATGCGGAAACTGGTGTATGTGGGAACCTGGTGTATGTGGGAATCTGGTGAATGTGGAATCTGGTGAATGCGGGAATCTGTTAAATGCGGGAATCTGCTGAACGTGGAAATCTGGTGAATGTGGAAACCTGGTGAATGCGGAAACCTGGTGAATGCGGAAACGTGGTGAATGAATTAACCCGGTGAATGCGGAACCCTGGTGAATGTGGAAACCGGGTATATGTAGAAACTTGGTGAATGCGGAAACCTGGTGAATGTGGGAATTTGGTGAATGCGGAAACCTGATGAATGCAGGAATCTGATGAATGCGGGAATCTGGTGAATGCGGTAATCCGGTGAATACGGAAACCTGGTTAATGCGGGAATCTGGTGAATGCAGGAATCTGGTTAACGCATGAATCAGGTGAATGCGGTTACCTGGTGAATGCGGAAACCTGGTGAATGCGGAAACCTGGTGAAAGTGGAAACCTGGTGAATGCGGAAACCTGGTGAATGTGGGAATCTGTTGAATGTGGAAACCTGGTGAATGCGGAAACCTGCTGAATTTGGGAATCTGGTGAATGCGGGAATCTGCTAAATGCAGAAACCTGGTGAATGTGGAAACCTGGTGAATGCAGGAATCTGTTGAATGCGGGAATCTTGTGAATGTGGGATACTGGTGAATGTGGGAATCTATTGAATGCGGGAATCTGGTGAATGCGGGAATCTGGTGAATGTGGGAAACTGGTGAATGCGGGAATCTGGTGAATGTGGGAATCTGGAGAATGCGGAAACCTGGTGAATGGGGGTATCTGGTGAATGCGGGAATCTGGTGAATGTGGGAACCTGGTGAATGCGGAAACCTAGTGAATGCCAAAACTTGGTGAATGTGGGAATCTGGTGAATGCGGAAAACTGGTGAATGTGTGAATCTGCTGAATGCGGGAATCTGGTGAATGTGGGAATCTGGTGAATGCGGAAACCTGGTGAATGCGGTAATCCGGTGAATACGGAAACCTGGTTAATGCGGGAATCAGGTGAATGCGGGAATCTGGTTAACGCATGAATCAGGTGAATGCGGAAACCTGGTGAATGCGGAAACCTGGTGAAAGTGGAAACCTGGTGAATGCGGAAACCTGGTGATTGTGGGAATCTGTTGAATGTGGAAACCTGGTGAATGCGGAAACCTGGTGAATTTGGGAATCTGGTGAATGCGGGAATCTGCTAAATGCAGAAACCTGGTGAATGTGGAAACCTGGTGAATGCGGGAATCTGTTGAATGTGGGAATCTTGTGAATGTGGGAAACTGATGAATGTGGGAATCTGGTGAATGCGGGAATCTGGTGAATGCGGGAACCTGGTGAATGTGGGAATCTGATGAATGTGGAAACGTGGTGAAAGTGGAAACCTGGTGAATGCGGAAATCTGGTGAATGCGGGAACTTGGTTAATGCGAGAATCTGGTGAATGCAGACACTGGTGAAAGCGGGAATCTAGTGCATGCGTAAACCTGGTGAATGCGGATACCTGGGGAATGTGGGGATCTGTTGAATACGGGAATCTGGTGAATGCGGGAATCTGGTGAATGTGGAAACCTGGTGAATGCGGGAATCTGGTGAACGTGGAAACCTGGTGAATGCCGAAACCAGGTGAATACGGGAATCTGTTGAATGCAAAACCTGGTAAATGCGGGAATCTGGTGAATGAAGAAACCTGGTGAATATGGGAATCTGGTGAATGCGGGAATCTGGTGAATGCGGAAACCTGGTGAATGCGGAAACCTGGTGAATACGGGAATCTGGTGAATGCGGGAATCTGGTGAATGCGAAAACCTGGTGAATGTGGAAACCTGGTGGATGTGGGTTCCTGGTGAAGGCGGAAACTTGTTGAATGCGGAAACCTGGTGAATGGGGTAATCTGGTGAATGTGGAAACCTGGTGTTTGTGGGAACCTGGTGTATGTGGGAATCTGGTGAATGTGGAATCTGGTGAATGCGGGAATCTGTTAAATGCGGAAATCTGCTGAACGTGGAAATCTGGTGAATGTGGGAATCTGGTGAATGCGGAACCCTGGTGAATGTGGAAACCTGGTGAATGCGGGAATCTGGTGAATGCGGGAATCTGGTGAATGCGGAAACCTGCTGAATGCGGAAACCTGGTGAATACGGGAATCTGGTAAATGTGGAATCTGGTGAATTCGGAAACCTGGTGAATGCGGAAACCTGGTGAATGCGGGAAACTGGTGAATGCGGAAACCTGGTGAATGCGGGAATCTGATGAATGCGGGAATCTGGTGAATGCAGAAACCTGGTGAATGCGGAAACCTGGTGAATGCGGAAACCTGGTGAATGAGGTAACCTGGTGAATGCGGAAACCTGGTGAATGTGGAAACCGGGTATATGTGGAAACTTGGTGAATGCGGGAATATGGTGAATGTGGAAATTTGGTGAATGCGGAAACCTGATGAATGCAGGAATCTGATGAATGCGGGAATCTGGTGAAAGCCGGAATCTGGTGGATGCGGATACCTGGTGAATGCGGAAACCTGGTGAATGTGGAAACCTGGTGAATGTAGGAACCTGATGAATGCGGGAATCTGGTGGATGCAGGAATCAGGTGAATGTGGGAATCTGGTGAATGCGGAAACCTGGTGAATGCGGAAACCTGGTGAATGAGGTAACCTGGTGAATGAGGTAACATGGTGAATGAGGTAACCTGGTCAATACGGGAAACTGGTGAATGTGGCAATCTGATGAATGCAGAAAACTGGTGATTGTGGGAATCTGGTGAATGCGGATACCTGGTGAATGCGGGAATCTGGTGAATGCGGAAACCTGGTGAACGCGGGAATCTGGTGAATGCGGGAATCTGGTGAATGCGGGAAGCTGGTGAATGCGGCAACCTGGTGAATGCGGGAATCTGGTGAATGCGGCAACCTGGTGAATGCGGGAATCTGGTGAATGCGTGAATCTGGTGAATGCAGCAACCTGGTGAATGCGGGAATCTGGTGAATGCGGAAACCTGGTGAATGCGGGAACCTGGTGAATGCGGGACACTGGTGAATGTGGGAATCTGGTGAATGCGGAAACCTGGTGAATGCAGAAACCTGGTGAATGCGGGAATCTGGTGAATGCGGGAATCTGGTGAATGCGGGAACCTGGTGAATGCGGAAACCTGGTGAATGCGGAAACCTGGTGAATGCAGCAACCTGGTGAATGCGGGAATCTGGTGAATGCGGGAATCTGGTGAATGCGGTAATCTGGTGAATGCGGGAATCTGGTGAATGCGGAAACATGGTGAATGCGGAAACCTGGTGAATGCGGATATCGGGTGAATGTGGAAACCTGGTGAATGAGGTAACCTGGTGAATGCGGGAATCTGGTGAATGCGGGAATCTGGTGAATGCGGGAATCTGGTGAATGCGGGAATCTGGTGAATGCGGGAACCTGGTGAATGCGGGATTCTGGTGAATGCTGGGATCTGGTGAATGCGGAAACATGGTGAATGCGGAAACCTGGTGAATGCGGAAATCTGGTGAATGTGGAAACCTGGTGAATGAGGTAACCTGGTGAATGCGGGAATTTGGTGAATGCGGGAATCTGGTGAATGCGGAAACCTGGTGAATGCGGGAATCTGGTGAATGTGGAAACCTGGTGAATGCGGAAACCTGGTGAATGCGGGAATCTGGTGAATGTGGGAATCTGGTGAATGCGGGAATCTGGTGAATGCATGCATCTGGTGAATGCGGGAATCTGGTGAATGCATTTCTGTATTTTTAGAAATGTATGAACCGTTTCAGAAAGTGGTTTTCCAGAAAATACTAATTGATTCAAGCTTCTCAATGTGTTTATTATTGTACTGCCCATTAAATCCAGGCTACACAGTACAGCCATACAAATAATTATAATAGTGCACAGATTCCCACATTCACCAGATTCCCACATTCACCTGATTCCCGCATTCACCAGATTCCCGCATTCACCAGATTCCCACATTCACCAGATTCCCACATTCACCAGGTTCCCACATACACCAGGTTTCCACATTCACCAGATTACCACATTCACCAGGTTTCCACTTTCATCAGGTTTCCGCATTCATCAGATTCCCCCATTCACCAAGTTTCCCCCTTCACCACGATCCCACATTCACCAGGTTTCCGCTTTCACCGGGTTTCCACATTCACCAGGTTCCCGCATTCAACAGATTCCCACATTCACCAGTGTCCTGCATTCACCAGGTTACCACTTTCACCAGGTTTCCGCATTCACCAGGTTTCCGCATTCACCAGCTTCCCGCATTCACCAGATTCCCGCATTCACCAGATTCCCGCATTCACCAGGTTTCCGCATTCACCAGATTCCCGCATTCACCAGGTATCCGCATTCACCAGATTCCCACATTCACCAGATTCCTGCATTCACCAGATTCCCACAATCACCAGTTTTCCGCATTCACCAGGTTGCCACATTCACCAGTTTCCCGTATTGACCAGGTTACCTCATTCACCAGGTTACCTCATTCACCAGGTTACCTCATTCACCAGGTTTCCGCATTCACCAGGTTTCCGCATTCACCAGATTCCCACATTCACCAGATTCCCACATTCACCTGATTCCCGCATCCACCAGATTCCCGCATTCACCAGGTTCCCACATTCACCAGGTTTCCACATTCACCAGGTTTCCGCATTCACCAGGTATCCGCATCCACCAGATTCCGGCTTTCACCAAATTCCCGCATTCATCAGATTCCTGCATTCATCAGGGTTCCGCATTCACCAAATTCCCACATTCACCATATTCCCGCATTCACCAAGTTTCCACACATACCCGGTTTCCAGATTCACCAGGTTTCCGCAGTCACCAGGTTACCTCATTCACCAGGTTCCCGCATTCACCAGGTTTCCGCATTCACCAGGTTTCTGCATTCACCAGATTCCCGCATTCATCAGATTCCCGCATTCACCAGGTTTCCGCATTCACCAGTTTTCCGCATTCACCAGGTTTCCGCATTCACCAGGTTTCCGAATTCACCAGATTCCACATTTACCAGATTCCCGTATTCACCAGGTTTTCGCATTCAGCAGGTTTCCGCATTCACCAGATTCCCGCATTCACCAGATTCCCGCATTCACCAGGTTTCCACATTCACCAGGGTTCCGCATTCACCAGATTCCCACATTCACCAGATTTCCACGTTCAGCAGATTCCCGCATTTAACAGATTCCCGCATTCACCAGATTCCACATTCACCAGATTACCCCATTCACCAGGTTTCCGCATTCAACAAGTTTCCGCCTTCACCAGGATCCCACATCCACCAGGTTTCCACATTCACCAGGTTTCCGCATTCACCAGATTCCCGCATTCACCAGATTCCCGTATTCACCAGGTTTCCGCATTCACCAGGTTTCCGCATTCACCAGATTGCCGCATTCACCAGATTCCCATTTTCACCAGGTTTCTTCATTCACCAGATTCCCGCATTCACCAGGTTTCCGCATTAACCAGATTCCTGCATTCACCAGATTCCCACATTCACCAGGTTTCCGCATTCACCAAATTCCCGCATTCAATAGTTTCCCACTTTCACCAGATTCCCGCATTCACCAGATTTCTGCATTAATCTGATTTCCACATTCACCAGCTTTCTGCATTCACCTGATTCTCGCATTCACCAGATTCCCGCATTCAGCAGGATATCGCATTCACCAGGTTTCCGCATTCACCAGATTCCCACATTCACCAGATTCCTGCATTCACCAGGTTTCCACATTCACCAGGTTCCTGCATTCACCAGATTCCCGCATTCACCAGATTGCCGCATTCACCAGATTCCCACATTCACCAGGATTCTGCATTCAAAAGATTCCCACATTCACCAGATTCCCACATTCACCTGATTCCCGCATTCACCAGATTCCCGCATTCACCAGATTCCCACATTCACCAGATTCCCACATTCACCAGGTTCCCACATACACCAGGTTTCCACATTCCTCAGATTACCACATTCACCAGGTTTCCTGTGGGAATCTGGTGAATGCGGAAACCTGGTGAATGCGGAAACCTGGTGAAAGTGGTAACCTGGTGAATGCGGGACCCTGGTGAATGTGGGAATCTGGTGAATGCGGGAACCTGGTGAATGAGGAAACCCGGTGAAAGCGGAAACCTGGTGAATGTGGGATCGTGGTGAAGGGGGAAACTTGGTGAATGGGGGAATCTGATGAATGCGGAAACCTGATGAAAGTGGAAACCTGTTGAATGTGGTAATCTGATGAATGTGGAAACCTGGTGTATGTGGGAACCTGGTGAATGTGGGAATCTGGTGAATGTGGGAATCTGGTGAATGCGGGAATCTGGTGAATGCGGGAATCAGGTGAATGTGGGAATCTGGTGAATGTGGGAATCTGGTGAATGCGGAATCCTAGTGAATGCGGGAATTTGGTGAATGCGGAAACCTGGTGAATGTGGGAATCTGGTGAATGCAGGAATCTGGTGAATGCGGCAATCTGGTGAATGCGGAAACCTGGTGAATGCGGAAACCTGGTGAATACGGGAATCTGGTGAATGCGGGAATCTGGTGAATGCGGAAACCTGGTGAATGTGGAAACCTGGTGGATGTGGGATCCTGGTGAAGGCGGAAACTTGTTGAATGCGGAAACCTGGTGAATGGGGTAATCTGGTGAATGAGGAAACCTGGTGTATGTGGGAACCTGGTGTATGTGGAAATCTGGTGAATGTGGAATCTGGTGAATGCGGGAATCTGTTAAATGCGGGAATCTGCTGAACGTGGAAATCTGGTGAATGTGGGAATCTGGTGAATGCGGAACCCTGGTGAATGTGGAAACCTGGTGAATGTGGGAATCTGGTGAATGCGGGAATCTGGTGAATGTGGAAACCTGCTGAATGCGAAAACCTGGTGAATACGGGAATCTGGTAAATGTGGTATCTGGTGAATTCGGAAACCTGGTGAATGCGGAAACCTGGTGAATGCGGGAAACTGGTGAATGCGGAAACCTGGTGAATGCGGAAACCTGGTGAATGCGGAAACCTGGTGAATGAGGTAACCTGGTGAATGAGGTAACCTGGTGAATGAGGTAACCTGGTGAATGAGGTAACCTGGTCAATACGGGAAACTGGTGAATGTGGCAATCTGGTGAATGCGGAAAACTGGTGATTGTGGGAATCTGGTGAATGCAGGAATCTGGTGAATGTGGGAATCTGGTGAATGTGGTTACCTGGTGAATGCGGGAATCTGGTGAATGCGGAAACCTGGTGAAAGCGGGAATCTGGTGAATGTGGGAATCTGGTGAATGCGGGAAGCTGGTGAATGCGGAAACCTGGTGAATGCGGAAACCTGGTGAAAGTGGTAACCTGGTGAATGCGGGACACTGGTGAATGTGGGAATCTGTTGAATGCGGGAACCTGGTGAATGTGGAAACCCGGTGAAAGCGGAAACCTGGTGAATGTGGGATCGTGGTGAAGGGGGAAACTTGGTGAATGGGGGAATCTGATGAATGCGGAAACCTGATGAAAGTGGAAACCTGGTGAATGTGGTAATCTGGTGAATGTGGAAACCTGGTGTATGTGGGAACCTGGTGAATGTGGGAATCTGGTGAATGTGGGAATCTGGTGAATGCGGGAATCTGGTGAATGCGGGAATCAGGTGAATGTGGGAATCTGGTGAATGTGGGAATCTGTGCACTATTATAATTATTTGTATGGCTGTACTGTGTAGCCTGGATTTAATGGGCAGTACAATAATAAACACATTGAGAAGCTTGAATCAATTAGTATTTTCTGGAAAACCACTTTCTGAAACGGTTCATCCATTTCTAAAAATACAGAAATGCATTCACCAGATTCCCGCATTCACCAGATGCATGCATTCACCAGATTCCCGCATTCACCAGATTCCCACATTCACCAGATTCCCGCATTCACCAGGTTTCCGCATTCACCAGGTTTCCACATTCACCAGATTCCCGCATTCACCAGGTTTCCGCATTCACCAGATTCCCGCATTCACCAAATTCCCGCATTCACCAGGTTACCTCATTCACCAGGTTTCCACATTCACCAGATTCCCGCATTCACCAGGTTTCCGCATTCACCATGTTTCCGCATTCACCAGATCCCAGCATTCACCAGAATCCCGCATTCACCAGATTCCCGCATTCACCAGATTCCCGCATTCACCAGGTTGCCGCATTCACCAGGTTTCCGCATTCACCAGGTTTCCGCATTCACCAGGTTTCCGCATTCACCAGATTCCCGCATTCACCAGATTCCCGCATTCACCAGATTCCCGCATTCACCAGATTCCCGCATTCACCAGGTTACCTCATTCACCAGGTTTCCACATTCACCCGATATCCGCATTCACCAGGTTTCCGCATTCACCATGTTTCCGCATTCACCAGATTCCCGCATTCACCAGATTACCGCATTCACCAGATTCCCGCATTCACCAGATTCCCGCATTCACCAGGTTCCCGCATTCACCAGGTTTCCGCATTCACCAGATTCCCGCATTCACCAGGTTGCTGCATTCACCAGATTCACGCATTCACCAGATTCCCGCATTCACCAGGTTGCCGCATTCACCAGATTCCCGCATTCACCAGGTTGCCGCATTCACCAGATTCCCGCATTCACCAGGTTTCCGCATTCACCATATTCCCGCGTTCACCAGGATGCCGCATTCACCAGATTTCTGCATTCACCAGGTTTCCGCATTCACCAGATTCCCGCATTCACCAGGTTGCCGCGTTCACCAGATTCCACAATTTAAATATTGTAATGACGCTGGAAGGCTCGATTCACCCCTCCATTTTGTTTTTAACTGCCTCGGACGGGTTTCACGCAACCCAGCAGTTAAACCGAGGTGTGGACTGCTGCATCCAGGAGGTAAGTGGATTTATACCTACCTCCGGGATCCTTAGCCAATCCCTCGTGCTCGGAGAACCCCTCACGAGGCCTTCGCTCGCATTCCCAGGCCACCTCCTACTAGCAAGCCTCCTTCCCTCCCAGGCCTCCACTCCAAACGATGTTAATAAGGACGGACGCGATCTTCCTTCGGCCGGCCCCGATCTTCCACCACGCCACCCCCCCGCCCCCCCACCCCAACCAACATCTCTGGCCGCCAGCCCTCGTGATCGCCGATCCCTCTCCCAAGACCCCCGACCTCCCCAAACCCGAACAACGCATCGCCTGCATGGCCCCTGCCGACCTTGTAACCCCTCCATTCTCTCTCTAAGCCCCATTTCCCTCCCGATTGCTGTAACCCCTCCTGATCGCCGACCACGACCCACCTCCCGCTGACCCCGACCCACCTAGCGCCAACCCTACCCACCTCCCGTAATCCCACCCCCGGACCGACCCCCGGCAATTGAGGCCTACCTGCCCGCAGCCAGCCAGCCTCTGAAGCTGGCTGGCTGCGGGCGGGAATCCGAGGGCTCGCATTCAAATTATGTCCTACCGTAAATTCGGCTGGGCCTGTTTTCCCACACTGCAAATCGACTCTCCAAATAAAAATGCAGCCATGTTGAAAGCTGAAAAATGGTTAATGCTTTTCTGTATTTTTTGAAATGGATGAACCGATTCAGAATATGTTTATCCAGAAAAGACTAATTGAGTAAAGCTTTTCAATCTGTTTATTATTTTACTGCTCATTCATACCAGGCAACACAGCACAGCCTTATAAATAATTATAAATAATATAAAAAAATATATAAAAAGTGCACAAGTGATGGGACACCGCTTCAGCAAGGGGGCTAAGCATGATTTTAAGTTTGCTTCTGTTTAGAATATAAACCCGGATTTATTTTCTGCACATGCCCAATCGTTAGCAGGACTCTACTCTATTTTATTTTAAACTATTTGACGGTAAAGGAACTGAATATCAGACATAACGGGCGGCCGATCCGATAGCGCCCCGAATGCGCCACCGCCCGAAATGAATTTCTCACCCTTGTTCAACAACTTGCTGTTCAGGTTATTCCCGTTCAGATGGATCCAACATGCAGTTGGCACTTGTTCTGAGATCTGTCCTGCTTGTACTTCTCCTGATCATCCTTTTGACATGCAGTGTGACGATTACCAAAAGAGGTAAGCAACTATTTATTGATAATAAGTAAGCATATGTTCTGTAAACAGATTAATAGTTCGCACAGCTTACGCCATCATAAGTGCCCCACAAGTTCCAGCCATTTGCGTGCGGTTAATGCGCGAAAACCCGAAACTTGCGAAAAGTCAAGTTCCTCCTTGACAGACCGTACGCATCTGCTTTAAATTCAATTTCGGTGGTGCAGATTTGGGCTGTTCTCCCAACTACTGCCCTGCGAATACCCTCAAAACAAACGTTATGCTGGGTAAAAGCAGGCGTAAGTCTTCTTTTACCAGCGTAAGGGTTAAATTGATGTTCCAATAAAATGTTTTAAATGATTTAAACATTCACTTACAATCAAAAATAGTTTAGTTTATGTTTGTGCCGTTTAAAAATGCTGAAATTTAATTTTCAAAAATGTAAGTTATTATTTAAAATGTTTAAATAAAGTGTATTTAAATTAATTTTGAGCCGGTGATTATTTATTTTTATCTTAAGTGCTTTGAAAGTGTGTTTTTTAAGTAATTTCTTCTATGCTTACATGGATTCCTTCTGTAAATAGAATCCCCATAAGCATCATAGGAATCCCCCAAAGTTACTGGTTGGCCTGGCCCACGTGATCCCAGGGACGCTTGCAAACTACATGCACCCCTGGGATCTGTGCGCCTTTATGCCGGCGTACGCCTGCAGGCCCAGGACCGCAAGAATCCGAAGCCCCAGAGCCCCCAGGTAATTATGGAGTTTTCATGCTGTTTGGAGGCCTAGGTTGGCGGAAAGCCTCACCCGCAATCTCCAGGCCATCATCCTTGTTTTCATAGTTAAGGAACATACAGCCTGGTAGCATTACTCCTTGATTTTTACACTAAGCAAATGCCCAATTTGCACTTATCAGAAGAATATGCAATATTATTGGTTTTAAGGAGGTATGAGTGAAACTAAACAACGGTTGTTATCTATTAATGAGGTAACAAGTAGAAAGCAGTCTTCTGTTCAGGGCATGTGGCAACAGCTGAAAACCGATTGTAAAATGCTTCCTATCGTGTTTCGTTCTTTAACTTTAGTCAAGGAGTCAAGAAATTCCAAACCAGAGAAACCTGAGCAAAGGAGGAAAAATTGTAAAACTTGGCCCTGAATTCGCGGTCGGTATGACTGCGTATTGGCAGCGTACGCCGCCATAACCCCTTTGATTAATTTTTATTTAGGTTGTCTTAAAGTTTTTTTTATATCATTCTTACTATGCTTATGGGGATTCTGTACGTAAATGTAATTTTCATTAGCATGATGGGGATCCCCCGTTGTGATTGTTTGGACCGGCCCACGTGATCCCAGGGACGATTGCGAACTGCATGCACCCCTGGGACACGTGGGCCTTCACACAGGCCCAGGAGCGCAAGAATCCGTAATTTATGGAGGCACTAGGTAGGTACGTAAATTTCTTGTCTCCGACCTCATTTTCATCCAGAGCATTCCGAAGAGATTTACCAGAATGGTACCAGGCATGAGGAACTTCAGTTATGGGGAGAGGTAGGCGAAGCTGTGATTGTTCTCCTTAGAGCAGTGAAGGTTAAGGGGAGATTGGCCAGAATAGTACCAGGGATGAGGAACTTCAGTTGCATGGAAAGACTGGAGAAGCTGGGATTGTTCTCCTTGGAGCAGAGAAGGTTAAGGAGAGGATTAACGGAGGTGTTGTAAACCATGATAGGTTTTGTTCGAGTACATTGGGAGAAATTGTTTCCATTGGCTGGAGACTCGGTAACCAGAGGACACAGATTTAAAATAATTGATAAATGAACAAGAGGGGGAATGAGAACATTTTGGTGCAGCGAGCTCTTATGATCTGAAATGCTCTGACGTACGGTGTTAGTTGAAATATAACTTACAAAAGGGAAGTTGATAGATATTTGAAAATGGAAGAAACATCTAGGCTATTGGGGCAGACTGGGAGATTGGGACTAATCTGATATCTCTTTCAAAGAGCACATATACGAAGGACAGAATTCCTCGGGTTCTAAGATAATCTCAGAACAGAAGTTTACCTTCACATGCGTGCTTGAACTAATGCACTGCCAACAGGTCTAAAGACAATGGCCCAGATATTCCGATCGCAGGCCTCCCGCGGGCGGAGGGCTGCGATCTGGAAAAATCTGCGCCCTTACCTGAGGGCTCCCGGGAGGCGCACAGTTCCGCTGCTGGGCCTCTCCAAACTGGCGGTGTGCAGGGTCCACGTATCCCAGAGGCGCAGGTAGTTTGCAGCGTCCCTGGGATCACGTGGGCCATGAGTAGCCAATCAGAGAAGGAAATCTCCCTTCATACATTTGACAGAAAGATCTGTCAAATGTATGAATGGAGATCACCCCCAAAACATAGTAAAACTTCAAATATTTTATTTTTAAAAATCACAATTTTAAAATGACTTGAAATTATATAAATTAACTATTTTAATCAAAATATTAAATTCTTGAAAAGAAATAATTTTTTTTAGCGGGGCTAAAAATAAACTTAACTTTCTTTAAAGTATTATTAAATGATAAATCAGTGGAATTTAAAAAAAACTTTTTTCAACACTTATCCTGGTAAAAGCAGGCCTTACGCCTGCTTTTCCCAGGCGCAAGAATTGTTAGTGTTTGCTGCGGGTGGAGGGTCTCCGAAAAGCGGAACTATCCGCCCGCAGAGGCCCTTCTCCAGGTCTGCCGGAGGATCTGTCATGAGCTTTCTTGACAGATCGGAAATGCCGGTTTCCAGCGCATGCGAAGTGCATGCCTGAAACCGGCATTTCCAATGTCCCTACGGGTGGGTACAAAGCGCGTACTCACCCGTAGGGATCGGAATATTCGTCTCAATAAGTTTCAATTAAACAAATCAGTCCTGTGTTTTGTAGGAACATTCCAAAGTGACTTCAGAACTTTCACTGCTGTTTAATGTTGGAATTATGCTTTTCAGAGATTTGCTCTCCCCAGTTAGAATTATAAGTAAGGAGCGACCACCGACTGAATATGTTTTTTTAATGTATCTTCCCATTAGTGCATGGAGTTCAACTGCTTCACCTCCTTTCAGATACAGTAATACAGTTACGTTAACACTTAAAATATAAGCATTGTTAATATCATTTTGTAACCTGGTCTAACGTGTCGTTAATAAACAATTATTAATTATGAGCTGAGAATAAATAAACGATAAAAAATAAAATTGCATGTTTTCCGTTTCAGCGAGCAGGGAGCAAGACCGCGTTACATGCCACCTTCCTATGAGTAGCTGCTCGACCACATTCGATTTAAAGACTGCCAAACTCTCCAAGAATGGGAACATGTAGAAGTCATTCAAGTTCATTAGTCATGTTACGAACGATTAAACGAAGGCCTCTAAACGATAGCTTTTATCAGTCTACAGTCAGAACAGTGGAGCAATATTTTGATGAATATATTATTTTGTTTGAGATGTCTATACGTTCAGGTATATGCTTTCGATGATCTCTGGTCAATGTTGCCCTCTTCCTATACTTGATGGTTCTTTTCAATTAATGTTGCCCCCTGCTGAAACATCAGGGCTAATCGTTTTACACCAGTCGTAATATGATAAGTGCTGTAGATTATTTCTGATCTGAAGAGTTGGGGAGTGGGAAGAATTGCATTCATGCAACTGAGATCGAACGCAAAGTTCATTCTCTTAAAAAAATCAGTTGACATATTTTACGAGCTGCAAGGACATTGGATTTAACAACATCTAACACGTTATATGCTACGTTATATCTTACAATCAGCATTAAGTAATGTCTAACAGGAAGGTTTTGCATTTCATCCATCCTACACAATAATATACCCCTTGTATGTTCTGCAATAAGGACAACGACTTGCAGTTATTTGTCTCATCTAACGTAGGGAACCGTGCCAAGAGGCTTCATTGAACCGTTATCAAACACAATGTCACACAGGGCGACAGAAGGTGATATTTGGACATTTGAACATAACCATGGTTCAACTGAAAGGTTTTAAGGAATGTCTTACATAATAGTCCATCAGGCAAAGGTAGAAATGGCCAATCAGGGAGAATGTAATATAACTAATTCTGTCTCATGCAACCAACTATTATTGCACTAAATAACAAGTTTTTGCAGTTTATCAGCATTATCTAGTATTGCCCAGCTAAATTTAAGTGTAAAAGTCTAAAACATATATATGTATATAAAATAAGACATGGCAAATTATCCCGTGCAGATTAATCTGCAAATCCTACTGGTCCTCTCCTTCCATTGATATTTTGCAATATGAAACATCCATTGAAAAATGTCGCAGCCATCAGTAACTTCTTCTTCTTCTTCTTCTTCTTCTTCTTCTTCTTCTTCTTCTTCTTCTTCTTCTTCTTCTTCTTCTTCTGTGTCTTCTTCTTCTTTTCTTCTTCTTCTTCTTCTTCTTCTTCCACTTCATCTTCCCCTTCTTCTTCTGCTTCTTTTTCTTCTGCATCTTCTTCTTCTTCTTCTTCTTCTTCTTCTTCTTCTTCTTCTTCTTCTTCTTCTTCTTCTTCTACTTCTTCTTCATCTTCTTCTTCTTCGTCTTCTTCTTCTTTGCCTTAATCTAACTCTTCTTCTGCTCCTTGATATCAATTTATGTTGGCAAGCAGGGGATTCATGAACTAAGCAGTCTTGATGTGAGTCGGTGTGCTGGCAACTGTGCTGACACGAGTTTGTGTTGTTGAAACGAAGAATAAGGGAGAGAAGCAAGGACATTGAGGGGATCGAATAAAATGGGACAAACGCGTGGGTAAGACTTCCAGTGGCAGTCCAAGTGATGTAGTAGCAGTGGCAGGTGATATTATGAATGTTAGATTTATAAATGTCACTTTAGCGATGTATAAGATGGCATACTTGCAGATTAATTCTGGGCCGTAAGATCTGAGAAGTCTACATGTAGATTAATTCGACACAAGTAATTTGTTCGAAGGAGGGAACGAATAGAACAGAATTATGATACAGTGAACGAAAGTGATATTTGACCTTCTGAGGTGCAGTTGGGAAAATTTTGACTATTCTGCAATTTTATATCAGAGCACATAGGAGACTTTGAGGTGCAGAGAACAGTATGGTCATCAACATATGACATTGCTGGACATGCATCGCCCAATTTTGGACATTTGTTGCTGCACTCACGGAGGAACAGTGCCGCAAGCTGTCCAACAAAGTAGATCCAGCGAGAGAGCTGGGGAATTTAAATTCAGTTAATTAAATCAATATTAAATAAAATGCAGGGCTATGGGGAAAGAGCAGGGATTGGGCCTCAATGGACAACTCTTTCACAGACACAGCACGGGCACGGTAAGATTAATGGCATCCTTCTGTGTTGTATGAATCGGTGATTCGATGCAGAACTTGCTTGTACCTTCTGTCAATATTAATAAAACGAATCAGTTGATTTATCTTTGGTGTCCGAATATATATGATTTGGATGTATCTTCTGGGTTCATCTAATACCCTCAACCGGCATAGAGCTGCAAACGGGAAGAAATTCCTCTAAACTGTTCCAGACGTTAGGGAAAAAATAAGAATGTTGTTGGTGAACAGCGCCAGGGAACTTTCTCTTTGAAACAGGCTTTCAGATTCTGCTGAACCTGCATAAGCATCATGTTCCATTCCCCATTGTGTCCATTAGAACAACAACTAATCCAACAAGAAATGGATTTGATACTGGGAAGAAAGGTACAGTATTAGGCCACTTATACCATCACCATTTTATGTAAAAGAATTAGATCACGACTGATCTGTATATTAACTCCATCTACCCGCCTTGGTTCTGATGCCGTTAATAAAATTGCCGAACAAAATTGTATCTATCTCAATTTTGAAATTTTCAATTGACTTAACATCAATAAAGCTTTTTGATGCAAAATTCCAGAGTTCCACTCAGCTTTTAGGTAATGAACTGCTTTCAGGCATCGTAAGAATATAAGATCATCAGAGCATAAGAAATAAGTGCAGCAGTGGGAAATTTGGCTCCTCGAGCCTGCCCCGCCTTTCAATAAGATAATGGCTGATGTGATCCTGCACTCAAATCCAGTTTCCCGCCCGCTCCCCATAATCCTTGACTCCCCTGTAGCTGAAATATCTCTCTACCTCCGCCTTGAATATATCCAACGACTCCAACTTCACGACCCACTGAGACAAGAAAATCCTCCCCATCTCAGTTTCAAATGGGCGACCCCTTATTCTGAAACTATGCCTTTTAGTTCTAGCTTCCCCCACGAGGGGAAAAATCCACCCTGCCTCTACCCTGTCAACCCCCTCAGAATCTTATATGTTTCAATAAGATCACCGCTCATTCTTCTAAACTCCAATGAGTATCGGCCCAAAATGCTCAACCTTTCTTCAGAAGACAACTTCTTCATCTTAGGAATCAACCTAGTGTACCTTCCCTGAACTGCGTCCAGTCCAAGTATATCCCTCCTCAAATAAGGTGACCAAAACTGCACGCAGTACTCCAGGTGTGGTCTCACCAGCGCCCTGTAAAGTTGTAGCAAGACTTCCCTACTTTTATACTCCATCCCCCTTGCATTAAAGGCCAACATTCCATTTGCGTTCCTGATTACTTGCTGTACCTGCATGCTAACTGTTTGTGTTTCATGCACCGGGACCCCCAACTGACTCTCTACCGCAGCATTTTTTAGTATCTCTCCATTTAAATAATAATTTCCTTTTTTTACTCTTCCTACCAAAGTGGATAACATCACATTTCCCCACATTATACACCAATTGCCACATTTTTGCCCACTCAATTAATCTATCTGTGTCCCTTTGCAGACACTTTGTGTGCTCCTCACAACTTGCTTTCCCATCTATCTTTGTATCATCAGCAACTTTGGCTACAGTTTACTCGGTCCATTCATCCATGTCATTAACAGAGCTTGATGACCAGTTTGGGTTCCGCAAAGACAAGTCGGCTCCCGACGTCATTACAGCCTTGGTCCAAACATAGACAAAGAAGCTGAATTCCAGAGGTGAGGTGAGAGTGACTGCCCTTGACATCAAGGCAGCATTTGACCGAGTCTGGCATCAAGGAGCCCAATAAAACTGAAGTCAATGGCAATCAGGGGGAAAACGCTCCACTGGCTGGAGTCATACCTAGCACAAAGGAAGATGGTCGTGGTGGTTGAAGGTCAATCATCGCAGGCCCTGTTCATCACTGCAGGAGTTCCTCAAGTCAGTGTCCTCGGCCCAACCATCTTCAGCTGCTTCATCAATAACCTTCCCTTCAACATAAGGTCAGAAATGGGGAAGTTTGCTGATGACTGCATAGTTTTCAGCGCAATTCACAACTCCACAGATAATGATGACGTCTATGCCAGCATACAACAAGACCTGGACGACGTTCTGGCTGGGCTGATAAGTGGCAGGTAACATTGGCGCCACAGAAGTGCCACGCAATGACATTCTCCAACAGGTGAGCGTCTAACCACCTCCCCTTGACATTCAATGCCATTACCATTGCCGAATCCCCCATTATCAACATCCTGGGGGTCACCATTCACCTGAAACTTAACTAGACCAGCCACATAAAAAATGTGGCAACAAGAGCAGGTCAGAGGCTGGGTATTCTGCGGCGAGTGTCTCATCTCCTGACTCCCCAAAGACTTACCACTACCTATAAGGCACAAGTAAGGATTGTGATGGAATACTCTCCCCTTGCCTGGATGAGTGCAGCTCCAATAACACTCAAGAAGCTCGACACCATCAAGGACAAAGCAGCTCGCTTCATTGGCACCCCATCCGCCACCTTAAACATTCACTCCCTCCACCACCGGCGTACAGTGGCTGCAGTGTGTACCATCTAGAAGATGCACTGCATCAACTCACCAAGACGTCTTCGGCAGCACCTCCCAAACCGTCGATCTCTTCCACCTAGAAGGACAACGGCAGCAGGCGCATGGGAAAACCACCACCTCCAAGTTCCCCTCCAAGTCACACACCATCTTGACTTAGAAGTATATCGCCAATGCTTCATCGTCGCTGGGGCATAATCCTGGAATTCCCTACCTTCCAGCACTGTGGGAGCACCTTCACCACACGGACTGCAGCGGTTCAAGAAGGCAGCTCACCACGACCTTCTCGAGGGCAACTAGGGATGGGCAATAAAAATGCTGGCATTGCCAGCGAAGCCCTGATCCCATAAACGAATAAAAAATATAGTTGAGGCCGCAACACTGATTCCTTTAGCAACCCACTAGTTACAACTTACCAAACTGATAATTACCCATTTATCCCATTATATCATCATCCCTAAACTGCCTAGCTGTAATTTTAAGGTACTGCTGCTTCTACTGTACTTGCCCTTAGAAGAATAATTTCTCTCTATCATAACTATTAAATCCTTTAATCATGTCAATCAGATCACGTGTTAATTTTCCATACTGAACAGAACAAAAGCCTTTGGTACATTGTTATAATTCTCAACCCTAATGTTGCCTAACATTACCCTGGCTAAGGTCATCTACATCAGTATAGAGGTAGGATAAATCTCACTGACTGGATAAGTGCTGATTTAATGGAAACGTTTACTCATTAATTAATTGCTTCTCACCACAGGCTACCAATCGAAACATTTTGCTACAAACTTAGTGAAACCAAACTTGACATATTTAGATTGCATTCTCACCAGGATGTTGTGTAAATAGAAAGAGAGCCATTCCTATCTTCAAGCAACCAACCAGGTCAAGAGGCAGATAGTCAGACAAAAAAATATGAAAGGGAGCATATTTGTTGCTAAATATTTCATCAGTTTGATTTATGACAAAAAATGTTTCGTCCCAGCCTTTTACTTGGTCGAAGATAACCTTCTTGAAAGTAATTAATTTCCCTTTGAGGTCTGTACAAATGTGAAAGGCTTTTTAAAATTCGATTATAGCAATTTGTGCTATTTCCCGCAGCATATCATATTCATCGTATTGTCACTGGAATTCAGCAAGGGATGTGGGCGTCGCTGGCAAGGCCGACATGAATACCCATCATTAACTGCTTGAGAAAGTGGTGCTGAGCCGCCTTCTTGAACAGCTGCAGTCCGTGTGGTGAAGGCACTCCCAGAGTGCTATGAGAGAGGGAGATCCAGGATTTTGACCCAGCGGCGATGAAGGAATGGAGATATACTTCCAAGTCTGGATGGTGTGTGACTGGGAGGGGAACTTGGAGTTGGTGGTGTTCCCCTGCGCCTGCTGACCTTGTCCTTCTAGGTGGAAGATCTCGTGGGTTTGGGAGGTGCTTAAGGTGCTGGATTGGGAGCCCATCAAGCGGGTCCCTTTGTCCTGGATTGTGTCGAGCTTCTTGAGTGTTGTTGGAGGTGCACTCATCCAGACAATTGGAGAGTATTCCATCAAACCTTTTACTTGTGCCTTGTAGATATTGGAAAGGCTTTGGAGAGTGAGGACGTGAAATAGTCGCCGCAGAATCAGAAGGACATAGAAAGAATGCTGAAAATGGACATTCAAAAGGCAGATGCAATTTAATGCGGATCAGTGTGAAGTGCTGCAATTCAGGAGGAACAGCATGAAGAGGCAGTATAATCGAAATTATTTTATTTTGTATGTGGTGGTGGGGTGGGGGGAGGTGGTGCAAGTGTAGAGAGGCCGGGGGAACATATTCATTAATCTATGAAGGTGGCAGGGCAAGTTACGAAGGCGGTTAATAAAGCACCTAGATATTTCGCTTTGCAAATAGGGCACTGAATTCAAAAACACGGTAGACATGTTAAACCTTTACAAATCACTCGTTAGGCGCCAGCTTCAGTATTGTATACAATTCTGGGCACCACACGTTAGGAATTATTTCAAAGTTTTGGAGGGTGTACAGAAGATTTTTACCAGGCTAGCAGGGATGACGTACTTTAGTCATGTGGAGAGATTGGATAATTTGGAATTGTTCCCCTTGGAGCAGAGATTGTTAAGCGTAGGACTAATAGAGAAATTCAGAATTAGGAGGGGTTTTGATATAGCATGTAGGGAGAAACTGTTTTTGCTGGCAAGAAGGCCTGTAACCAGAGGTCATAGATTTAAAACAATTGGCAAAATAACTACAGCGGACATTAGGTGATATTTTTCACAGGAGATAGTTCAGATCTAGAACGTACTACCAATAAGGGTGATGCAGTCAGATTCCGTAGGAACTTTCAAAAGGCAAATGAACATGCCCTTCAAGAGGACTAATTTGCAGTGTTGTGGAGAATAGGCTGGGGATTGGGACTATTTGGACAGCTCTTTCAAAGAGCCAGCACATGCAGGACAGGGAGAAAACCTCCCTTTACATAGAAACATAGAAGATAGGAGCAGGAGCAGGACATTCGGCCCCTCTAGCCTGCTCCACCATTCAAAGCGATCATGGCTGATCATCCAAATTCAGTACCCTGTCCCAGCTTTCTCCCCATATCCCTTGATCCCTTTACCCTTAAGAAATATATCCAACTCCTTCTTGAATATATTTAATGAATTGGCCTCTACTGCCTTCTGTGGTAGAGAATTCCACAGGTTCACCACTCTCTGGGTGAAGAAATTCCTCCTAATTTCCGTCCTAAATGGCTTACCCCTTATCCTTAGACTGTGACCCCTGGTTCTGTACTCCCCCGCCATCGGGAACATCCTTCCTGCATCTCGTCTGTCCAGCCCTTTCAGAATTTTATAAGTTTCAATGAGATCCCCTCTTGTTCTTCTAAACACCAGCGAGTATAAGCCCAATCTCACCACTGTAAGATTCTATGAATCGATGGTTCAATGATTCCACATCTCATCATTTGAGGATTGAAATAATTACAATACTGCAGCACATTCCCCGAAACTGTACTACTTTTCAAAGTCATTTTCAACGGTTTCAGTCCAGCACAGTTACGTGCTCTCTGAACTAGGCAGAGTGTATATTAGGACTCGGCCTTCTCACTTCAGTTCCTGTAATGTCTGTCCAATGGAAACTCTCAGGAGTCAAAATTTAACATCTGCTACGTGTTAATCTGAACGCCGATGCTTGTGAATGTGGTGCCTTCGGCTGTGTTTTAAATGCGGTGAGAGACACTTCCTTAATGCTTTGCGTTATAAAACTAGGGGATTCAAGCTACCGAGGCTCTATGTCTGTTTCGGACTCATATTTTATACACACACATATATATATAACTCAAGGAGACAAGTGATATCAACGTGCTGAATATGCAAGTATTTTCTGGAGTTCTGATTGAGCTGTTTAACTTCATAGTTACATTAAATGATAGTTAAACATCCATCCGCAGTCGAGCATATTGCCTTAATTTGACATTGCTAAAGCTAATGGACCCATGTTCTGATCGACTGAAGCTACGTGTCTGTTGTCACGTAGTTGACTATTTGAGTCAACCTCAACTGCAGGTTATTTCCTGTTCACTGAGGCTTCAACTGCAGGCTTTGTGTTTGCTAGCATATGCAGCTGAAACAGTGCACGGAACATTCAGTGCAGGCAAGACTTGAAGTCAAACAATACCGAGTGAGTAAATTATTGAGCTCTATAAAAAGTAAGCTCTGCTATGATCTAGAATCGTAAGAGTGTTAATCAATTGCTGATGTTGACCAATATGTTGATTAAAGTCTGCCACAATAATAATTATTTATTTATTGTGGAATAAAAGTAGTCAGAATTTAATTGTTATTGATATAATTATCAGAATTATTGTTATTGTTAATATGATTATTATTAAATCGGGGCCCCGTCTGCAATCTCAGGTGGTCCTCAAATAAACCCGTGGCGATATTGTATGAAGAGCAGGGGATGAGTTCTCCCGGTGTCCTGGGTCCAATATTGATCCCTCAAACAATATCACTAAAACAGATTTCTTGTCATTATCACATTGCTGTTTGTGGGATCTTGCTGTGGGCCAATTGGCTGCAGCGTTTCCTACATTACAATAGTGATTGCACTCAAAAAGAAGTACTTCTTTGGCTGTAAATCGATTTGGGACAACATGAGGTGGTGAAAGGCGCTATAAAGATGTAACTTATTTCTTTAATGATTATTATTATTCATACAGTGGCGCCGTTCTGATTTTTGTCTCCATGTTAGAACCTGAGCTCCGATATTCAGACCCATGAGCCCCACTCTGTCCATGGGACTATTCTACTGAAACGCTTAATTTATAAGTTATAAAGCATTGTGCGGTTGCAATTACCGAAATTCAAGACAGTATTGGCTCCTTGAAGGGTTCTCCAATTAGTCCCACTCGCCCTGCTATTTCACTTAAGACATGCATTTTTTTTTCCTTTTTAAGTATATATCCAATTCCCTTTTCAAAGTTACTGTTGAATCTGTTTCCGCCACGCTTGCTGGCAATGCATTTCAGATCACAACAACTCGCTGCATAAAAAAAAACAATTCATGTTCTCCCCGCTCCTTTTGCCAAACATCTTTAATCGATGTCATCTGGTTATCGACCCTCCTGCCATTGAAATCTGTTACTACCCATCTACCCGATCTCAATTATTCGGTATTGTGAACATCTCTATTAAAGCTCCCCCCCAACCGTCAGGACGCTGCGAGAACAACGCCAGCTTAGAATCATAGAATGGTTACAGTACAGAAGGAGGACAATCGGCCCTTCGAGCCCGTGCCGGCTCTCTGCAAAAGCACTTCAGCCAGTCCCACCTCCCCGCCCTTTTCCCGCAGCCCTGCACTTCTTTCCTTCAGGTACTTTACCAATTCCCTTTTGAAAGCCACGACTGAGTCTCCTTCCAGCACCTTCTCAGGCATTGTATTCCAGATCATAACCACTCGCTGCGTAAAAAAGTTTTTTCCTCATCCCGTCTTTGGTTCTTCTGCCAATCACCTTAAATCTCTTTCCTCTGGTTCTCGACCCTTCCGCCACTGGGAACAGTTTCTCTCTATCTACTCTAACTAGACCCCTCATGATATGGAACACCTCGATTAAACCTCCTCTCAACCTTCTCTGCTCTAAGCAGAACAATCCCAGCTTATCTAGTCTATCCATGTAACTGAAGTCCCTTGTCCCTGTTAGAATTCTTGCAAATCTTTTCTGCACCCTCTCGAAGGCCTTCACATCCTTCCTAAAGTGTGGTGCCAAGAATTGGACACAATGCTCCAGTTGAAGCCGAACTAGTGTTTTATAAAAGTTCATCATTAACTTCCTTGATTTTGTAATCTAGCCTCTCCACATAACTGCAGTCACTCATCCACGATAACATTCGAGTGAATCTCCTCTGTATCCTCTCCAAGGCCTAGACATGGGATGCCCAGATGTGGAAACAATAGTCCCAGATGATGCCTAACCAGTGATTTATAAAGGTTTATCATAATTTCCTAGCTTTTGTACGCTATGCCTATAAGAATAAAGCCAAGGATCGCGTAAGCTTTATAACAGCATCATCAGCTTGTCCTTCCCCCTTCAAAGATTTCTCTCTGTGCACCCCAGGTATCTGTTTCTGCACCGCCTGTAAAATTATACTATTTATCTGATAATAAAACTCCTCATTATTCCTTCCTTAATTGTTTTTCAATAGAGTTTCCTGCTAGAAATGGATTTCAGCAAAATTTGCATCTTCTTGGGTAAGTAATGCAACAACTGCTTCTGGTAAACGTGTAAGTCAGGAATTGTAACAGCAAACATTCAATTGATTGTATTGTGAAACAGATTCATATTTTTCCAGATAGTTAAAATAATTTACCTCCATGAACTTAAGCACCTTATCGTAATTTTAATAACTTTGCATTTTTTTAAGTCATATATTTTTCTAATTATAATTATTTTTATTAAGAAGGATAATATTGTATTATATGTAAATATATGCTTGTTTTGCTTGGCATGGGGATTATTGTGATTACTATTTCGTCCATTGCTATTATTAACATTATTGCAACTTTTTTTAAACTTCAGCTCTAATCATTGGGAATTACCTCGTTCATTCAAAAGGTCAGTAAGCACACTTTTCATCTGATCGATATAATTTCGCAGTAAATCCGTTGTCGAAGACGTGATTGTGACTCTCTGGACTAACGCCTCTTCACAGTTTTAAAGCAACAGAATGATCAATTGTTTCTGTGATGAAGCATTTGCCGATTGGAGCCGTGTCTGTATTACTGTTGTTATTTCATTATTATTAGTAGCGGTATTAGTAGTTGAAGTAGTAGAAGAATTGTTAGTGGTATTAATTTTAGTAGTGGTAGTAGCAGTATTACTGATAGTATTAGTAGTATATCAGTAGTGAGCAAATTGTGATCGGGAACAAACTGTTACACCGACCTGGGCACCACAGCAAGAGGGGTCAATCTGAGCTTCACCTGTGGCGTATTGAACCATGGTATTCAGGTATGAAGAGCTGTTCATATCAGCCGTCTGAAACTGTCCTCCAGTGTAAAATGATTTAAGAGTGATGACGTATCCTATCAATACCTAATAGCATGTGAAATATCAATGTAATTAACTAGGACTAATTTTAACAATGAAGAGAAATCCAGCCACCTATGATATTCAATTTAGTTATCTGATTATATAAACCATAAAGGTGTCTTTCTCAAACTGATGTTCGAACAGCAAGCCTTACTTGATCCATGCCAACTTTATTCGGGAAACATCACTTATTGTTCAATTGCACTTCATGTTTTCGACTCGATTGGGGAATTGTGTGAATATGATGGTCCTCTATATCTCCCCAGTTCATGATTTTCTTAAGAACCACCAGCTGCACTGATCGTACAGAACCCAGTGCCCAAGGCTTATTATTGGGATTCATGTCCAAAATATGTCAACTTAAGGACTATATATAAACCTTTTCCCTCAGTCACATCTGGATGTATCGGTCAGACGAACTCCATTGTGACACTTCTTCAACTTTCACCACTAACAGACCTCGAGTGTGAAGATTGTCACGTCCCGTTGGAGGATATCTGAACTCGATTGCATGCCAACCTCGTGGTGGAATTAAAAAATTTGATCTAAAATTTGAAGTGAATTATAGGGTCCATCACGATTGCATTTTCTGAAACTATAGTCTTGTTGAGATTGTCACTCATTTCAGTATAGGGCAGGAAGAACGCCATCAGATTTCTACTTTACCTGCAATGTATATGAGCAGTAGGTATACTCACATAATCTCCATTAGATGTTTTATAATGTAGAACATGATAAAAAACGAAAATGCTGTTACGACTCTTCAGGTAAGGCAACATCTGTGGAGAAAGAAACAGAGTTACCGTTTCAGGTCGATGTCCTGACGAAAGGTCATTGATCTGTTAAGTCTGTTTCTCTCTTCACAGATGCTGAATGATCTGATGAATATTTCCATGATTTTCTGAATGTATTTCAGATTTCTGGCATCTGCAGTATTTTGCTTTTGAATACTATTGAGTTTTCAGTTCATGTCGTTTCAATTGACTGTTTAAGTAGAAATACATGTGTGTGTGTGCACTTTAATCTTGATATGCAGGCAGCATTATTTCACCGGGGGATGTATAACGACTGGTATTCTATGCGTTCATTACTTTTTTACTGTCCATTTATCCGAAACCCGCATTACGTCCCACATTCCGTTTATCAACGGCCCCGCCTAAGTTGTATTGGCCTCTATCGAGGCCCATCGATTCCAAACAGCTCCTCTTTGCTCTCCCTACTGCGGGAAGGATTTCTTCGACACTTTGCATTTTTACCCAGTGCACTGTACTGAGCCACCCCCTCGCTAATTTTATACCCGACACCTTTGACCGTCCTTGTGCCCCTTATTGCAGTCTCTCCAAATGTTTTTCTCATTCATTCTCAAAATTGACGAAATCCATCCCGGAGATATTTTTCACAGGTAAGGTCGGTTGGTAAAATGCAATCTCACTGCTTGCAGAACAGTATTCTGTTTTCAACGAATCCCATCAGGACTTTCAGGTTTGTCGAATTAAACAGCATGGATGTCTCCATCGCTTAGTTTGACGTCAGCAAAAACATAATGAATGCATTTCTGCATTTCTAGAAATGGATGGACCGATTCAGAAAGTGATTTTTTTCCAGAAAAGACGAATTGAGTAAAGCTTTTCAATGTGTTTATTACTTTGCTGTCCATTCATACCAGGCAATACAGTAGAGCTATAAACATAATTATAATAGTGCACACGTGATTGGAGATCACTTCGGCAAGGGGGCTGAGCATGTTTGTAACTTGTACTATTGCACATTGTGCAGAAATTGCAAATGTAATACATTGCCTCATTGACATATCTATGACTTCAACATGCACGTTTTGATGTATCCGTAAAGGTCAAAGGAAGCCGACAATCGCCCTGGATACATCGTTGGAAGGAATCGTTAAAGGTGAAAGTGTCAACGTTACTTGTACCATTAATTCTGCCTGCTCAGGTGCATGGATTCATCTGTACAACGAAGAACAATATCTTAACAAAATTCGAACTCTCCATAAACAATGTTCCGCCTCCTTCGAAATTCAAGCGAATGTAACTGAAAATTACACCTGCCTCTACGCAGTACTTGAATCTGATAAATGGGAAAACTCTCTGCGCAGTGATCCTGTGATTGTTACTGTTATGGGTAAGTGATTGGTTGGGTGCTTTGCATAATCGTAAAGCAGATAAAAGCAAATTGCATAGAAATTGTGCGATTGGTAGCGGGGGTTTTGAGACACAAATGATAAAGCAACAATTAGTTGAAGTTTGCAGGAGTTCTGGATATAAACCCTGAATTATTTTCTACACCTGCCCACTCGTTAGCAGGACATTACTTGAATATTTCTAAAGGGGGTACGAAATCAGAGAGACCTGGTGGTAATTGTGCACAAATCATTGAAGGTGGCAGGACAGATTAATAAAGCATTTAAAAAAGCATATGTGATCCTGGCATTATAAATAGAGGCATAGAGTATTAAAGCCAGTAAGTTATTCTAAACCGATATAAAACACTAGTTCAGACTCAGCTTGAGTATTGTGTCCAGTTCTGGGCAACACACTTTATGACGTAAGTCGAGGCATTGGAGAGGGTGCAGAAGAGATTTACAAGAATGGTTCCAGAGATGAGTGACGTGGATAGACTGGAGAAGCTGGGATTTTTCTCCTTAGAGCAGAGAAGGCGAGGAGGAGATTTGATAGATGTGTTCAAAATCATGAATAGATTAGATAGGGTAAATAATGAGAAACTGTTTCCAATGGCTGAAGGGACGGCAATCACAGGGCACAGATTTAAGGTGATTGGCTAAAGAACCAAAGGCGACATGAGGAATAACATTTTTATGCAAGGAATGTTTAAGATTTGGAATGCGCTGCCTGAAAGGGTGGTGAATACAAATTCAAAAGTAGTCTTCAAAAGGGAATCTGATAAATACTTGAAGGAGAAACAATTTAAGGCGTATGGTGTAAGTGAGAGGGAGTGGGACTAACTGGATTGCTCTTAGAAAGAACCGGCGCTGACTTGAGTGGCCGAATGGCCTCCTTTTGTGCTGTGCTATTCTATGACTCTGTGATTCTATGATTCCTCTGTTTCAGAGAAATAAAGGAACATAGAAAAATAGGAGCAGGAGTAGGCCCTTCGCCCCTTCGAAACTGCTCCGCCATTCAATATGATCATGGCTGACCCTCGATCTCAATACCACATTCCCGCTCTCTCCCCATACCCCCTGATGACTCTTATGTCCAGAAATCTATCTATCTCCCACGTAAATATATTCAGTGACTAGGCCTCCACAGACTTCTGTGGTAGATAATTCCACAGGTTCCCCACCCTCTAATTAAAAAAAGTTCTCCTCATCGCAGTCCTAAATGTCCTACCCCGTATCCTGAGACTTTGACCCCTCGTTCTAGACCCACCAGCCAGGGGAAACATCCTCCCTGCATCCAGTCTGTCTAGCCCTGTCAGAATTTTTTACGTTTCAATTAGATCCCCTCTCATTCTTCTAAACTCTAGTGAATACAGGCCTGGTCGACCTAATCTCTCCTCATACGACAGTTCTGCCATCCCTGTCTGGTTAACCTTCGCTGCACTCCCTCTATGGCAAGTATATCCTTTCATGTGTAAGGAGACCAAAACAGTACTCCAGGTGTGGTCACACGAAGGCCCTTTATAACAGTAGTAAGACATCCTTGCTCCTGTACTCAAATCATCTTGCAAAGAAGGCCAACATACCATTTGCCTTCCTAACTGCTTGCTGCACCTGCATGTTTGCTTTCAGTGTCTGGTTCTGTCTTCACAAAGGAGGACACAAATAAACTCCCAGAGATGTCGGGGAACATAGGGTCTAATGAGAGGGAGGAATTGAATGAAATCAGTATTTGTAGGGAAATGGTGTTAGGAATATTGAAGGGCATGAAGGCCGATAAATCCCCAGGGCCTGATAATCTACATCCTAGGGTACTTAAGGAAGTGGCCCTAGAAATAGCAGAGGCATTGCTGGTCATCCATCAAAATTCTATAGACTCTGGAACAGTTCCCATGGATTGGAGGGTAGCTAATGTAACCCCACTATATAAAAAATGTGGTAGAGAAAAAACGGGGAATTATAGACCGGTAAGCCTGACATCGGTAATGGGCAAAATGCTAGAGTCCATTATAAAAGATGTAATATCAGAGCACTTCGAAAACAGTGACAGGATCGGACAAAGTCAACATGGATTTACAAAAGGGAAATCATGCCTGACTGATCTATTGGAATGTTTTGAGGATGTAACTGGTAGAATAGTTAAGGGAGAAACATTGGATGTGATGTATTTGGACTTTCAGAAGGATTTCGATAAGGTCCCGCACAAGAGATTAGCGTTCAATGTTAAAGCACATGGAATTCGGCGTGAGGCTACTGATTTGGATAGAGAACTGGCTGGCAGACAGGAAGCAAAGAGTTGGAATACACGGGTATTTTTCCGAGTGGCAGGCTGTGACTAGTGGGGTACCACAGGGATCGATGCTAGGACCCCAGATATTCACAATATTTATTAATGATCTAGACGTGGGAAATAGATGTAATATCTCTAAGTTTGCAGACGACACAAAGCTGGGTGGGCGTGTGTGCTGTGAGGAGGATGCAGAGAAACTCCAGTATGATTTGGACAGGTTGGATGATTGGGCAGCTTCATGGCAGATTAAGTATAATGTGGATAAATGGGTGGTTATCTACTTTGGTGGCAAAAACAGGAAGACAGTGAACGGCAATAGATTGGGAAAAGGGGAAGTGCAACGAGATCTGGGAGTCCTTGTGCACCAGCCGCTGAAGGTAAGCATGCAGGTGCAGCAGGCGGTTAAGAAGGCAAATGGTATATTGGCCTTCAAAGCGAGAGGATTCGAGTATAGGAGCAAGGATGTCTTGCTGCAGTTGTACAAGGCCTTGGTGAGACCACACCTTGAGTATTGTGTGCAGTTTTGGTCGCCTTAGCTGAGGAAGTATGTTCTTGCCATGGAGGGAGTGCAGCGAAGATTTACCAGACTGATACCTGGGATGGCAGGAATGACGTATGAAGAGAGATTGTGTCGATTAGACTTATATTCGCTAGAGTTTCGAAGAATGAGAGGGGATCTCATTGAAACTTATAAAATTCTAACAGGACTAGACAGACTAGATGCAGGAAGGATGTTCCCGATGGCGGGGGAGTCCAGAACCAGAGGTCACAGTCTAAGGATAAGGGGTAAGCCATTTAGGACTGAGATGAGGAGGAATTTCTTCACCAGGAGAGAGGTGAACCTGTGGAATTCGCTACCACAGAAGGCAGTTGAGGCCAATTCATTAAATATATTGAAGAAGGAGATAGATATATTTCTTAAGGCTAAAGGGATCAAGGGATATGGGGAGAAAGCAGGGACAGGGTACTGAATTTGGAATATCAGCCATGATCTCATTAAATGGCGGAGCTGGCTCGAGGGGCAGAATGTCCTACTCCTGCTCCTATCTTCTATGCTTCTATGCTTCTATTACTGGGATGTAGGAATCGCTGGCAAAGCCAGCATTTATTGCCCATCACTAGTTGCCCTTGAGAAGTTGGTGATGAGCTGCCTTCTTGAACCGCAGCAGTCCGTGTGATGAAGGTACACCCACAGTGCTGCTAGGGAGGGAGTTCCAGGATTTTGACACAGCGACGATGAAGGAACTGCCGGTATATATCCAACTAAGGATGGTGTGTGACTTGATGCGGAATTTGAGGTGGTGGTGTTCCCATGCAGCTGCTGCCCTTGTCCTTCTAGGTGTTAGTGTTCGCGGGTTTGAGAGGTGCTGTTGAAGGAAACTCGTTAATAAAAAGTATTCAGCATGACTGATATCTAATATTTCATTGGAAGGGAGGAGAGATAGAAATATCTAAAATATGAAAGTCAACTTGACAATGTTAGAAAAAGTGTCTGGAGTGTCTCAATTCATAACTAGGTAAATAGAGTAGAACGTCAAATGTACAGTGCATAACCCACTCAAATCAATGGTTACGCCATAATAGTGAAGCTGTTCTTTTGGTGCCCAATTTCGGTATAGACAGTACAGAAACGGGAGAGAATGTAATAAATAAGTCAACAGATATTGGACTGTAGTGGTGACCTGAGACTAGAAAAAACTGGGTCGTTTTTGCTTCGTTTCAGCAGGTTAAGGCAACTGATGAACATGTTTAAATTCATGAATTTCTAATGGGACGAATATGAAAAACCAATTTAATTTGGTGTTTGATTCTGCGAGGAACAGTTTTCAGAGTTCTAGCGTAATGATTAATTGAAAACTTTTGACGGAAGTGGCTCAGGTGGTAGTACTTAGGCCTGTCAGAAGGTTGTGGGTTCAGAGTTCCACTCCAGAGACTTCAGCACAAAAGTCTAGGCTGACACTCCCCTGTGCCAGTGCTGAGGGAGTGCGGCACTGTTGGATGTGCCTTCTTTCGGATGAGACGTAAAAGATCCTATGGCACTATTTTGAAAAAGAGCAGGGGAGTTCTTCCCGGTGTCTTGGGGCCAATATTTATCCCTCAAGGAACATTACCAAAACAGATTATCTGGTCATTATCACATTGCCGTTTATGGGGGCTTGCTGTGCACAATCGGCTGCCGCGTTTCCTACATTACAACAGTGACTGCATATCAAGACGTACATCTTTGGCTGTAAAGCGATTTGGGACGTCCGGTGGTCGTGAAAGGCGCTATATAAATGCAAGTCTTTCTTACTTAAATGCTATCAATATCTCAGGAGCAACTTTTCCCACCACTTTCCTTTTTAATAAAAAGCAAAAACAAATGAAATTTAGTATGAAGAATTTAGTTGTTCTCTGAGAGGCTTGCACACACACTCTAACTCTATGCCTGAGTGTGTTGGTGTGTGTTTGTCTTTTGGTATGTGTGTTTATGTGTATGGGTGTGTGTTTGTTTTGGGATTAGTGTTTGTGTGTAATTTGGTATATGTGTGTGTGTGTTACTGTTCGCTATATGTGTCTTTTGGTATATGTGTGTTTGTGTGTGGGTATTTGTGTTTTCTATATGTGTGTTTTGGTATGTGTGATTTTGTGTGTGTGAGTGGTTTGTGTTTTCTATATGTGTGTTTTCGTATATGCCTATGGTTTCGGTTGTGTGTGTGTGCGTAAGCTTGTCAGAAACAAACACTATAACAATATTATTCAGTACCCATGAAAGCATAATGCTACCATTCATGATTTCTGCCCAATAAACATTTTTAACACAGATGCAGCGTTTCTGACATCCAATTACACGTGTTGTTTCCCAGCACACTACCATAAGTTAAGGTTTTGTGGTTCCCAAAAGTTGCATTTGCAGAGCTTTTTAACAGTTCTTCTAAGAATTTGTCAATTTGCCTGCTCTTGCAGCCATAATCTGTAACACTGATTACCTTTCCAATTGGAGTGCAATTAGACAATACTAAAAGTTCTCACAAAGCACAAAACACAATTGTTATACAGACTAATTGTATTGTGTTTTTCTCCACGGCGTTTTGCCTCCATTTTTTTCAGCTCATCCTAAGACTCCATCAATCTTGCTGAATAGCAGTTTCGTCGTGTTCTTTAAAGGAGAACGTGCCAAGATTACCTGCACAGTAAGTTCTAAATATTCATGCAGTTGGATGCACTTGCATAGAAACGGCGAAGAAATCCGCAATACATCAGTTCACAATGACGTCCATTCCCATTTCGCCACATTTGAAATTGCAACCAGAGCTTCCAGTTATTATACGTGCATTTGTGGACTATCAGTATCAGGCAACTGGCTGAAATCAAAGCACAGTGACAGGATCAACATAACTGTAATAGGTAAGTGGCAGCACTGATGCTTAATCAATATTCACAATGCGGCGGTTTTATTTTTACATTTGAAGTTGCATTCTTTCCTTTCAACGGTGTAAATTTATCTCAAAATTGCACTAACTTCCCCACAGATGAGCCCACGAAGCCAATCATTTTTCGGAATCAGCCGGAACACGTATTTTTAAAAGGTGAATTCGTGAAAGTTACTTGCAGCATAGATTTTCAGGCTTCTGCTTCTAGTTTTTATTTGCACAACAGTGGGCAGGAAACGTGCAGTCAATTGAGTTACGCCGAGAATGACCGCCACTTTGTCACCTTCGAAATAGCGGTAAATGTGACGGAATATTACACGTGTGTCTGTGGGATAAACGTTTCAGGACAGTGGATATACTCGGAGCACAGTGAGGCAATCAACGTGACTGTTATTGGTAATTGAAATATCTGCTGTTAAAATTTGAAATTTGCCGGAAATTTAAATTCCTTGCTTGCAAGGATAATGCGTCTCAGTTTTAATGTGTTTCATCTTTTATAATCAGACCGTCCAAGACATCCGGAGATCAGACTAAATGAGTCTGCAAATGTATTTCTGAGAGGCGAAACCGTCAGTGTCATCTGTGCGGCTGGCAACCAGTCTTCAGCCAGCGAGTTTTATTTGTATAAAGGCAGGAATGGCCAATTGGTTGAGCAAAGGAATGATTGGATCGGGCACAATTTGGTCAGTTACCGACTTGCAGCCAATGCGTCAGAACAGTACCGGTGCGCCTACAGAACGGAGATATCAGGGCGGGTCGTAGACTCCGAAAACAGTTCAACTCTGAACGTTTTAGTAATAGGTAAGTCATAGAATACTTTAAATTAATATCCTGATATTTTCTATTGAGACATCTATCATAAAATATAGTGAAGTAACTCTCAGCCTACCAGTCATATAATCTGTCATATGTGTCAGCTGTGGCTCTGTGGGTAGCACACTCGCCTCTGAGTCAGAAGGTTATGGGTTCAAGTCCCCACTCCAGAGACTTGAACACACAAATCACGGCTGACACTCCAGTGCAGTGCTGAGGGAGCGCTGTACTGTTGGAGGTGCCGTCTTTCGGAAGCGGCGTTAAACCGAAGCACCGCCTGCACTCTGGCCGTAAAAGATCCCACTGCACTATTTTGAAGAAGAGCAGGGGCTTTCTGCTCAGTGTCCTGGTCAATATTTATTCCTCAATCAAAGTAACAAACTCAGATGATCGGGTCATTGTCACATTGCTGTCTGTGGGAGCTTACTGTGCGCAAATTGGCTGCCGCCTTTCCTACATTACAACAGTGACTCCACTTCAAAAGTATTTCATTGGCTGCAAAGTGCTTTGGGGCGTCCTGAAGACGTGAAAGGCGCTATATCAATGCAAGTCTTTTTTTACATATAGAAAGTAAGAAAGACAGAAAGAAAAAAAGGAACGAGGGAAGGAAGGAAGGATGGAAGAAAGAAAGAAAGAAAGAAAGAAAGAAAGAAAGAAAGAAAGAAAGAAAGAAAGAAAGAAAGAAAGAAAGAAAGAAAGAAAGAAAGAAAGAAAGAAAGAAAGAAAGAGAAACTTGCATTTAAATATAGCGCCTTTTACAAATTCGGGGCGTCCCAAAGCGCTTTACATCCAATGAGGTATTTTTTGAAATGTCGGTATTTCGCTAGCCGATTTGCACAAGGTGAAAATGACCAGATAATATGTTATTAGGTGTTGGATAAGGGATATTTATTTTTCAGGACACCGTGTATGATCCCCCTGCTCTTCTTCCCATGGTGTCATGGGATTTTCAGTGCTCTAGAGAGGGCAGGGACTGCCTCGGTGTAACATCTGACCCAAAGTGCAGCACTTTCTCAGTAATGTATTGAAGTGTCTGCCTTGATTTTGTGCTCAGGTCTCTGGATGTGGCTTGAATCCACAACCTCCTGAATCAGAAGCGAGAGTGCTACCACTGATCCTGCGCTCATATGTCACAGAGAAGGGGAACAAACTCTGTCGTCAATCCTCTTAAGCCGTCATCCAGAGTCAATTTTCGGATGATGGCCCCTCTCGATATATAAATGATGTAAGCTCTCACAGGGGCATACAATGTCCAACTGTTTAGATGACACCAGATAGCTAGGGTGGTTAGCTGTGTAGGTGACTTTGAACGAACAGCCCTGCATTAAGGCGGGTCGGTAGATTGGAGGTATGGAACTTGGATACAATTCAATATTGACAAATGCGAGATGGGGCACATTGGGAGGAAGTAAAGTAAGTTGAAATATACGTCAATAATAAAAATTAAGAAATAAATTAACCCTTGTGGTCATTTCTTAGTTCCATGTCACTTTTCCAGAACACCATGTCCAATTCCCTCCAGTGCAGCTCTACCTTATCGAGCTCACCATCAACGCAACAAAAGCCAAAGGCACGAGTAACATCCACTGTGGCGTAGATGATAGCTCATCATTTCTTGATCCTCCAAAGTGTTTGACATGGCTGACTTACAAACGGAAAACATAGCTTCTTTGTCCAAAATAGACTAGAGATGCTGGGAAGTTTATCCTTAGAGCAGAGAAGGTTGAGAGGAGATTTGATAGATGTGTTCAAAATCATGAACATCAAAATCAAAATCATCTAGACAGAGTAGATAGAGAGAAACACTTCCCATTGGCGGAAGGGTACAGAACCAGAGGACAAAGAGTTAAGGTGATTGGCAGAAGGTCCAAAGGCGACATGAGGTATCACTTTTTTACACAACGAGTGGTTAGGGATCTGGAATGCACTTCCTGAAAGGGTGACGGAGATTTTGGAAAAATGAGCCGTGATCTCATTGAAACATATAGAATGCTTACAGGGTTTCACAAGGTCCGTACTGAGAGGTAGTTTCCCCTGACTGTTGAGTCTAGAACTATGTGTCACAGACTCAGAATATAGGATCGACATCTAGGACAGAGATGAGGAGAAATTTCTTCACTCAGAAGGTGGTGAATCTTTTGAATTCTCTACCCCAGAGGCTGTGGATGCTGAGTCGTTGTGTATATACAAGATAGAGATGGATATATTTTTGGATATCAAGGGATGTGGGGATAGTGCGGAAAGTCGAGTTGAGATTAAAAATCAGCCTTGATCTTATTGAATGGCGGAGCAGGTTCGAAAGGCCTACTCCTCGTCCTATTTTATGTTGTTATGTTCTTATTAAGTAATTTATCATAACTCGGGTTACTCGAGAGTTATTGAGTGCATGTACAGCCTAAAGCATCAATGCAGGTAATAAAGCCAGAACTCTTTCTTCACAACGGACTTGATCTGTTTATGAAAACCATAGATTGTTTGTAAAGACAAAAATAGCATGTTATGCCATGCCTCGACTGTAGCAAGGAAATTCAACTGTGAAATTAGCCATTCAACCCATCGAGACTGTTAGTTTATCCGCCTTTTTTCTATATCCCATAATCCCTTACATAAACAACATCTATCAATCTCAGTCATTGTCTCTTCAATTGTCTTCCAGTATTCATAACCTTTGGCGGCCGAGTTCCAGAATTTCTCTACCCATGTGTGAAAACCTGCAGCCTAATTTCTTTCCTAAATGGACTAGTTCTAAAAGCTTCCCCACTACCGAGGTTAAACAGACTGGCCTGTAGTTGCTGGGTTTATCTTTGCACCCTTTTTAGACAAGGGTATAACAGTCGCAATTCTCCAGTCTTCTGGCACCACCCCGGTTTCTAAGGAGGATTGGAAGATTATGGCCAGTACCTCCGCGATTTCTTCATTCACTTCCCTCAGCATCCGAGGATGCATCCCACCTGGTCCTGGTGACTTATCTACTTTAAGTGCAGCCAGCCTTTCTAGTTCCCCCGTTTTATCAATTTTATCCCATCGACCTTCTCCATTACCTCCTCCTTAAATATGTCTATGGCAGCATCTTCTTCCTTGGTGAAGACAGATTAAAAGTACTCATTTAGCACCTCATCCATACACTCTGCCTCCAAGAGTCTGTCTCCTTTTTGGTCCCAGCCCTCCTCTTACTGCCCGTTTACTATTTATATGCCAAAGGAAGACTTTTGGATTGCCTTTTATTTTACCTGCCATTATATTCTCATACCCTCTCTTTGCCACTCTTCTTTTCTTTTTCACTTCTCCACGGAACTTCCAATATTTAGCCTGATTCTCAGATGTATTCTCGACCTGACATCTGCCACACGCACACTTTATCGGCTTCATCTTTCTCTCTATTTCTTTCGTCATCCAGGGAGCTCTTACATTAGTTGTCCTATCTTTCCCCCTCTTGGGAATGTACCGCGACTGTACCTGGACTATTTCCTCTTTAAAGGCAGCCGATTTTTCCATTACTGTTTTGCCTGCCAATCTTTGATTGGAATTACCCAGGGTCAGATCCGTTCTCATCCCACTGAAATAGGCCTTCGTTAAATTACGTATTTTCACCCTAGATTGCTCCCTCTCCTTTTCCATAGTTAATCTAAAGCTTATGATACTATGATCACGGTTCCTTAAAGGTTCACTTACTAACACTTGCTCCACCTTATGTCCCCCGAACTAGATCCAGCAATACTAGCTCTTTTTTCCAGATTTATTTAATCAACCGAATTTAAATTCCCCAGCTGCTGTGGTGAGATTTGAACTCATGCCCACTGGATCATTAACTGAAGGTCTACTGGATTACTAGTCCCGTAACATAACCACTATGCTAACGTATTCCCAATCATTCCTCAACACCACTGTATCGTTCCTGAGATGCAGTGTCCAAATTTGGTCACAGTACTCCCAATGGAGTCTGACCAAGACGCTGTACAAAAAAAGCATAACTTCCTCCTATTTTAATTCCAGCCCCCTTGAGCTAAAGGCCAGCAATCCATTATACTTACTGATTGTTTCTTGCACCTGTCCACTTGCTTTTAGTGAAATTACTTTTTGGACACCCAGTTCGCTTTAATCCTGCACAGCTCCTAGTCTCTCGCCAATAAAAAAATCTTCTTAATCGTCTTTCTCAGATTCAGCGTGGATGACCTCACACTTCTCCACATTGAACTACATCTGCAATAATTTTGCCAACTCACTTAGTCTGTTTTTGACCCTTTGTAACATCACCCTCCCGTCCAATCAACTTAATGTTCCTCCCAGCATTTGGGGAAGAAAGGTAAAATGAGTGGAAGAGATATCTAGTTGTGAAGAATTATAATTTTGCAACTCAAAATAACGTTGACGAAATGCTTGACATCCATTTGTGTTCTTTTCATTCCGTTGGATTGTTAAATTAATTGAGTTATAGAAAAATAATATTTAATAGAATTAGAATAGCATAGAAAGTCATATATCCAAATTTGCCGATGACAATGATAGGCGGCATTGTATGCAGTACAGATGAAAGCATAACATTACAAAAGGATATTGATAGATTAAGTGAATGGACAAAGTTATGGCAAATGGATTTCAATGTAAGGAAATGTGAGGTCATCAACTTTGAACTTAAAAAGGATGGAACAGGGTACTTTCGAAATGGTGAAAAACTAGAAACAGTGGATGTCCAAAGAAACTTGGAGTTCAGGTACATAGACCATTAAAATGTCATGAACAGGTACAGAAAAAAATCAAAACGGGTCATGGAATGCTGGCCTTTATATCTAGAGGACTAGAGTTCAAGGGGGGGTGGTGGGTGAGTGGTGTGTCGAAGTTATGCTGCAGCTATACAAAACCCTAATTAGGCCAATGTGAGCATTTCTGGGCACCACACCTTAGGAAGGATATATTGGCCTTGGAGGGAGTGCAGCGTAGGTTTACCAGAATGATACCCGGACTTCAAGGCTTAAGTTACGAGGAGAGATTACACAAATTAGGGTTGTATTCCCTGGAATTTGGAAGGTCAATGGGTGAATTGATCGAATTTTTCTGGATATTAGGGGGAACAGATAGGGTAGATAGAGAGAAGCTATTTCCGCTGGTTGGGGATTCTAGGACTAGGGGCCATGGCCTAACAATTAGAGCCAGACTTTTCAGGAGTGAAATTAGAAACACTTCTACACACAAAGGGTGGTAAAAGTTTGGAACTCTCTCCCGCAAACGACAATTGATGATAGATCAATTGTTAATTCTACATTTGAGATTGATAGATTTTTCTTAACCAAAGGTATTAAGGGATATGGGGCAATGGCGGGTAGATGGACTTAGGTCACAGATCAGCCATGATCTCATCGTGGAGCAGGGGCTCACGTTTCTGTGTTCCTAAGTAAATTAATATTCAAAATGTAATTTCCCCCCAAGAAACAGATCCAGTGATTTAAGTAGCATATAGATGAGGATATGTATTATTATAGGTCTGACTATTAATAGATATTGTTCCTCGCATTTCCTTTCAGAACAACCAACACAACCGGAGATTTACCTGAATCACAATTTTACAATATTTGTTAGAGGAGAATGGTTGTCATTGACTTGCAAAACCGCACTGCAAGATTCGAACTATACATTTTATATATACAGGGTGAACAACGCATTTCAAGTGACAACGACCATAATCGAGAAGGGAAATTCAGTAACGTTTAATCTCACAGAGAAAATGAATCCCGGGGTGGAAAATTGCAGTTGCATGTATAAAACAGTGGTCTCAGGGCGATTGATCGATTCTGAAATGAGTGATCGTGTGATTCTGACTGTAATAGGTGGGTGGATTTTACTGTTTATTGTATGCAAAGACAGGCCTGTTCCAAACGTAATTCCTTTTCTCGTTTTATATCCAATTGTGTTTGCAAAATCAATTACAATTGATTGTTATTTCAATGCCGCATAACTCAAACTTTTTGCTAACTTTGCTGTAGCGGTTTGGTACAACTGGGTGGCTTGATGGGCCATTTCAGAGGGCAGTTAAGAGTCTACCACGTTGCTGGGGGTCTGGAGTCACATATAGGCCAGACCAGGTAAGGACGGCAGATTTCCTTCTCTAAAGGTCAAAATCCTGGAACTCCCTTCCTAACAGCACTATGGGATTACCTTCACCACACGGACTGCAGCGGTTCAATAAGGCGACTCACCACCACTTCTAAAGGACAATTAGGGATGGGCAATAACTGCCGGTTTTGCCAGCGACGCCTACTTTCCAGGAAGGAATAAACGAAAATTAGGCATGGAATAGTCAGGCACGAGCTCCTGTTCATGACCGGCCACCTAGTGAAACTGTCGCACACACTCACACAGATTCACACACACACTCTCTCGCACACAGACAGATACTCATAATCAGTGTCACATAGAGACAAACACACTCAGACAGACACATGTGTGGTTTTGTGTGTGAGACTCGGCGAGTGTGCGTGTTTATTCATTCACGGAATGTGGGCATCGCTAGCAATTCCAGCATTTATTGCCCATCTGTACTTGCCCTGAGTGCCTTCCTCAGCCATTTCAGAGGGCAGTTAAGAGTCAACCACGTTGCAGTGGGTCTGGAATCATGTTTCGGCCAGACTGGTGAAGGACAGCAAATTTCCTTTGCTAAAGGGCATTGGGCCACTCGTATTTTTACAACAATCTGATACATGCTCACCATTACTGATACTAGCTTTTTATTCCAGATTTATTTAATTGACTGAATTTGAGTTCCCCAACTGCCCTGGTGGGTTTTGAACTCACGTCTATCGGATCATTAGTCCAGTCCTACTGGAAATATTAGTCTAGCAACTTAGCCACTATGCGACCGTACCGGACATAGTGCACTGAAGAAAAATTATCGCCATGAACTACCCTTTATTTACAGAATGCATTTTCAAAATAGTAATGTACTATAGAGCTGCATATGTTTTCCCTCCAGTGCCTATGTTTTTGTCTTTGTCTCTTTCGCGCCCCCATTTTCTTCCTTTCGGCGGAGACCCAGCCAAGTTTCAAGTGGTACGAGAGTGGAATGTTGAGTCTGAAAGAGACAAAAATGTGATGTTGCCGCACATTTAGAAGCGGCAGGGGCAAGTTACAGATAAACATTTAGTTTATTGGTTAGTGTTTTGGTGGTTATTATTATGTTAGTTCAACTATATATTTTATTATTTAGTGCTATTATTTGTTAGAAGTTTTGTTTAGTGGTTAGAGTTTTGGACTAGAAATTCGCCTCGGGCGGTGGCGTAAAATGGGCGGTATCGGATCGGTCGACCGTTCTACGCAGCGCCTGATATTGAACTGATATTTAACTCGTTTACCGCCAGCAAACTTTGAAACATTACACTCGCACCACAAACTTTCGGTCGTCCATGGATATAGGAGCGTTATCACAGAACTGGAGGATTGCAAACTTTAAACAGCAGTTCAGCAAAGCACGGAGGGTTAAGCATGTTATACGAAGACCAATCAGTCTAACTTCAGTGGTGGGTGAACAACTAGTATCCATTGACAAGGACAACATTAAATCTCTCTTGGAGAAGCATGAGTTAATGAGAGACAGCCAGCACAGATGTATGAAAGGCAATTCGTGTCAGACTAGCCTAATTGAGTTGTTTGATGAAGTAACACAGAGGGTTGATGAAGGTAACGCAGGAGATGTTGTATACATGGACTTTCATAAGGCATTTGTTAAAGAACCACAGAACAGACTTATTCGGAAAACAGAAGCACATGGTAAGAAACGGACGGTGGCAGCATGGTAACGTAATTAACTAAGGGATAGGTGGCATAAGATAATGGCGAATTAATTATTTTCCGACTAGCGAGAAGTATTAAGTGGAGTCCGCCAGGGGGCGGTATAACGACGTTTGATTTTCTTGTTCTGTATAAATGACCTGGACTTGGGTTGGACTATAATTTTGAATTTCGGGGACGATAGAAAACTTAGCAAAATAGTAAATAGGGCTGTATCCGACCTCAGCAGGACATAGAAAGACTGGTGAAATCGGCAGACTTTGCAATTTGATGCGGATGGGGGATGCACGTTGGGAGAAACAGCATGGAGAGACAATGGTCCTGAGTTTGCGTTCGGAGTGTTCCCGCGAGTAGATGCCTCCGACCGGCAAAAATCCACGAAATTTCCTGATGGTCCTGGATCCACGGAGAGTCGCACTCCCGGGCCTCTCCGGGTACCCGCGGGCAGAGGCCCACGTATCCCAGGGGAGCAGGCAGTTCGCGAACACCCTTGGAATCACGTGGGCCGGCCCAATCAATGAAAGAAGGGTATCTCCATGCATGCTTATTCATATCCCCCAAAATACCAATGTACTTCAAAGAAATGAATACAAAACCATCGCATAATTAAAATTAATTAAAATGGCATTTATTTAAATACTTTTTTAAAAAGTTGAAAAATAAATTTACATGTTTTAAAAGGGCTAAAATAAACTTACCTTTTCCACATGTTATTAAATAATAAAATTATTGACATTTTTTCCTATTTTTTAAAACTCTTATGCTGGTAAATGCAGACTTACGCCTGCTTTTAACAGGCGAAGGAATTTCACGTGAATTTGCTGGGTAGAAATTGGGCAAATAGCCGAACGCTCCTCCCGCAGTGGCCATTTTCCCGGGGATGCGGAGGATCTGTCTACAGATCGCAAGTCCTGTGTTTCAGCGCATGCGCAGCGCGTGCCTAAACCCGGATCTTCTGAAGAGTTTAAGGGCGGGTGCGCACCTCGTATGCACTCGTCGGAGCCGTAAATTACGGCCGTATATAATCTAATTGCTTCTTTTTGCGCGGGCGCAAGGGCCGAGGGACCTGGGAATGCATATTCCAAAAATCTTTGAAGGTGGCAGGGAAAGTTGATAAGGTGGTTAAGAAAGCACATGGGATTCTTGGCTTTGTAAATATGGCTACTGAATACAATAGAATAAGGAAGTCATGTTAACCATTTACAAATTTCTGGTTAGGCCTCAGCTGGAGCATTGTGTATAATTCTGGACCCCGCAATTTACAAAGGATGTCAAGAACCTTGAAGAGGGAAAAGAGGAGATTTATTGGATGGCTCCAAAAATTAGATACTTCAGATATGTGGAGAGATTGAAGAAGCTGGGATTGTTCTCCTTAGAGCAGAGAAGGTTGAGGGGAGATTGACCAGAATGGCACCAGGGATGAGGGACTTCAGTGATGTGGAGAGACTGGAGAATCTGGGGTTGTTTTTCTTAGAGCAGAGAAGGTTAAGGAGAGGTTGACCAGAATGTTGTCAGGGATGAGGAACTTCAGTGATGTGGAGAGACTGGAGAAGCTGGGATTATTCTCCTTAGAGCAGAGAAGGTTAAGGGGAGATTGACCGGAATGGTACCAGGGATGAGGGACTTCAGTGATGTGTAGAGACTGGAGAAGCTGGGGTTGCTCTACTTAGAGCAGAGAAGGTTAAGTGGAGATTGACCAGAATGGTACCAAGGATGAGGGACGTCAGTTAACTTGAGTGACTGGAGAAGCTTAGATGTTCTCCTGAGAACAGAGAAGATTAAGTGGAGACCTATTTGATGTATTCAAAATTTTGAGGGATTTGGTTCGAGCAAGTAGGGAGAAACTGTTTCCTCTGGCAAGTGGGTCGAGAACCAGAAGTCGTAGATTTAAAATAATTTGCAACAGAACGACAGGGAAACGAGGAGATTATTTCATACATAGGGTTGTTAAGATCTGATGCGCAATACCTGAAAGAGTGGTGGAATCAGATTGCACAGTAACTTTGAAAGGCAATTGGACATGCACTTGAAGCCAACTAATTTGGGAGGCTTTGGAGAAAAAGCCAGGTGTGGGACTAAATTGACAGCTCTTTCAAAGATCCGGTTCAAGCACGACGGGCCGAATGGCTTCCTGCTGCGCTGTAAGATTCCGTTATTCTCATAGTCTGTTTCCTCGATAAGTTCCATTGTCATACTTTAGCCTTTACTGGAAGGAAAATGTTTTGCTGATCAAAACTGCAGATTAATTAGTTAAGTAAGAAGACGACTATTCATCTTGATTGTTGCAATGAACTAGCATTACACAGAACCACATCCACGTTACAGCACAGAGACCGATCTTTAGTCTTACCTGGTCTATGCCGGTGTTTATGCTTCACACCAGGCTTCTCTCACCATGCTTCATCTCAACCTATCAGCATAAGCTCTACTCCTAACTCTCATTTACTAATCTGCCTTTCCCTGTTGTATCGAGTCCCACATTCTCACCACTCACTGGGCTAAAACTTTCGCCTGAATTCCCTATTGGATTTGTTCGTGACTAACTTATATTTATGACCCTACTTTTAAACTCCACCACTAGTGGAAACATCTTCTCGAGAACTACCCTATCAAATCCATTCATAATTATAAAGACGGCTCTATTAGTTCACCTCTAAACCTTCTCTTTTCTCGGCGAAAGAGCCATTGGCTGCATTTTCTTACCTAAGAGTTAGGTTTTCTCAGTGACGGTAACATCCTATCGATCTACTAATGTTATTACATTTGACCAAATAATTCTTGACGGCAATAATTCAAACAAAAACACATGTAAGGAATTGCGATATTTACAATGTGCTCGCAATTATCATTTCTGTCTCGATAGTTCAGTCAGGTTCGGCCTTAACTGCAGTATTGTGTCCAATTCTGGCTACCGCTCTTTAGGAAGGATGTGGAGGCCTTAGAGAGGGTGCAGAAAAGATTTACGAGAATTGTTCCACGGATGAGGGACTTCAGTTACGTGGAGTAACTGGAGAAGCTGGGGTTGTTCGCCTTAGAGCAGAGAAGGCTGAGAGGAGATTTGATAGAGTAGACAGGGAGAAACTGTTCCCATTGGCGGAAGGGTCGAGAACTAGGGGATACAGATTTAAGGTGATTGGCAGAAGAACCAAAGGCGACATGAGGAAAAGCTTTTTTTTGCTGAGCGAGTGATTAGGATCTGGAATGCACTGCCTGAGAGGGTAGTGGAGGCAGACTCAATCGTGGCTTTCAAAAGTACCTGCAGGTAAAATGAAATGGCAGGGCTACGGGGAAAGGGCGGGGGAGTGGGACAAGCTGAAGTGCTCTTGCACAGAGCCGGCACAGGCTCGACGGGCCGAATGGCCTCCTTCTGTGTTGTAACCATTCTATGATTCTATACGCCATCCCTGATTCTGTCATAGTTTGGTGCGGTCCTCTTCTACGTCATAGTTTCAGCGAAACTGTAACACGTTCTATTCAACGTATATGAAAGGCAGAGACCTTTCAAGGAAGTGGTTTTGATATTTCGCCACCTAGCGAATTCTCCTCCTGTGGCTCATTAGCATCTGTTCTGTTCACGTTAGGTTCTTTCTGACTGGCGCCATTTGAAGAAACGAAATCACGAGATGAATTCGAGTGACAAGAGCAACAAAATCGTTTTTCATCTCGATTTCCCCATCTTGAAATTAAGTTAATTTTTTTAAAAGATTGAATGTGATATTTTGTTTGGTGCTTTTTTTCCCCCTAGAACGACCCTTAAAACCGAAACTTTTGCTGGAAACGCACGGTCCCGTTACCGAGAAGGGACAAAATATCACTGTTAACTGTACAGCTCCGGAAGCATATCCAATCATGAAATTCTTTTTGCACATAAATGCTGAAAACCGGCTGCATATATCTGACGTAACAGAGGATCAAACATCTGCCACGATGGATATCACCGTACCTCCTTTAAAAATCGGCACAGCATCTTATACATGTCGATACCAAATCGAGAAATCCGGGCGATGGATATATTCAGACACAAGTGATCCTCAGCGACTGGTGGCATCAGGTAAAGAGAATCTCACTGATATTATGCGAATCGTATTGTATATGAATTGTGGAACTACTGACAAACAATATTCCTTCTATTGAGGCTTGTTATCGTTCAATTGAAGAATTCTGGTTTCGGCCCCTTATTCAATGATGCTGCCCTAATGAACTATAAAGGTTAACATCGATTGCTATTGCATTCATGAATGTCTAAAATGTAACAGCTTCCATTTGCGAAACAACCAAAGCAATGGACAGAATGGGGGCGTCCACTCTCTTCTATCTATCTCTCTCTTCCTTCTCTTTCTGCTCTTCCCCTCTCCCTCCTCTCTCCTTCTCTCACTCCTCTCTTCTCTCTCTTTCCTATCCCCTCTCTCTCCTCTCTTCTCACTCTCTCCTCACTTCCCACTCTCTCCGCTCCATTCCCTCTCTCTCACCTCTCTTCCTTCTCTTTCTGCTCTCTTCTCTCTCTTTCCTCTCCTCTCTCTCTCTCCTCTCTTCTCTCTCTCTCCTCTCTTCCCACTCTCTCTCCTCTATTCCCTCTTTCTCTCCTCTCTTCCTTCTCTCTCTTTTACATTTACAAATGTGCTTGCAATTAACAGTTCAGTCTCGACCATAGTTTGCTGAGGACTTCTACGTAATGTTTACAACAAATGAGAACCATGTTTGTCTCTTGATTGGAATATAATGTACAGCATGTGGCAATGGTTAGCACGAACGTATTTTAATCCTTGTGTGTCCATGCGCGTGCGAGTTTGTATCTGTTTGTTTGACAACTTACAGCCAAGTATGAGAATTGGCGAAAAAAACGTGCGCAGATGAAATGAAAGTGCTTGTTTCTATCGTTATCTTTCAGGTGGATTTAACTGGCAATTGGCACTTTATGTGGCATTTGCGCTGGTTCTATTTCTGATCATCGTTATTTTGGCAAGTGCAATGGGGAAGACTAAGAGAGGTAATCGTCCATTTATTGGCAATAAGTAAGAAGAATATTCGACAAGAACATTTACAAATAGATATTAGTTAAATTACATTTCTGATTTCATTGTAAGCAAACATTCCGCCAAGCAACATTGCTCCTGTTTTATGATAATAAGTATATGACCAATTTACACTGGTCTTAAGTAAATGCTTTATTATTATTTTCAACGAGGTTTGAGAGAAGAAACGACGTTTTCATCATTTGTAATGCATCAATCTTGTTATCAATTTCTGGAGAAAGGAGAAAAGGATTTACTTGTACATCTTACAATTTAGTATACTGTATTCGCTGCTAACGATGCGGTCTCCTCTTCATTGTGGAGACCAAAGGCAGATTCGGCGAACGTTTGCGAAACAACTGTATTCAGTCCGTAAGCTTGACGCCGAGCTTCCAGTCACCTGTCACTTCAATTCTCCGCTCCACTCCCACTCTGACCTCTCTGTCCTCGGCATTTTACACTGTCCCAATGAAGCTCAACGTAAGCTCGAGGAACAGCACCTCATCTATCGATAAGGCACTTTACAGCCTTTTGGACACAACTTCGAGTTCAACAATTTCAGACCATAACCTCTGCACCTATTTTTTTCAAATGACTGCTTTTGATGATTCAGCCATTTTCATTTACAGCTCTTCCAGACCCATCTTTTGTTTCTTTACTCGTCCCATTATCATCTTCATTTTTCCTCGCACCATCATCCCATTTGTCATTCAATCTCTCCTGCCTTCCACCCTATCACAGACTTTCCCCTTTCTTCTTTCCTCCCCTCCCCCCTTTCTCTGCCACTGCACTTGCTTGAAACCTGTTGCATCTCTAACTTTTTCCAGTTCTGAGGAAAGGTCATTGACCTGAAAACTTAACTCTGTTTCTCCACAGATGCTGCCTGACCTGCTGAGTATTTCCAGCATTTCTGTTTTTATTTCAGATTTCCAGCATCCGCAGTATTTTACTTTTGTGGAACAGTTCTCTGTTCGTCATATGTAGCAACAGCTGAAACACGATTGTAAAAACGTCCGCTCTCCTAGGTACTGCTTCTACTTCATTGCTGAAGTCAATTAATGCCAAACGAGATAAATCTTCACAAAGGAAAAATAGCACTAGGCTGTCACTGTACTTAGCGATCAAGGCATTCTTCATCCAGGAATAGCAATGATGGCTAAGGGTAGCAAAAAAATGATTGAGATGCCTTTTTTAATTATTATTCATTCCTAGGATGTGGGCGTGGCTAGCAAGGCCAGCATTTATTGCCCATCCCTAATTACCCTTGAGAAGGTTGTGGAGTTGTGCAGGTTGGGCCGATACTAATTGGACATTAGAAGAATGAGAGGTGATCTGATTGAAATATATCAGAATCTGAGGGGGCTGGACAGGGTACATGCTGAGAGGATGTTTCCCCTCGTGGAGGAATCTAGAACTAGGGGCACAGTTTCAAGATAAGGTGTCGCCCAATTAAGACGGAGATGAGGAGGGATTTCTTCTCTCAGAGGGTCGTGAATCTTTGGAATTATCTGCCCCAGAGAGCTGTGGAAGCTGAGCAGTGAATATATTCAAGGCTGAGATAGACACATATTTGAGCTACAGGGGAGTCAAGGTTTATGGGGAACAGGCAGGAAAGTGGAGTTGAGGCGAATATCAGATCAGCCATGATCTTATTAAATGGCAGAACAGACTCGTGGGGCCGAATTGCCTCCTCCTGCTCCAATTTCTTATGTCCTTAAGTCCTTATGCTGAAGTTACTCCCACAGGGCTGTTAGGGAAGGAGTTCCAGGATTTTGACCCAGCGACGATGTAGGAACGGCGATATATTTCCAAGTCAGGATGGTGTTTAAGAGGATGACCTCTTGTTCTTGTTCATCATTGGAAACTGTATTTCAAATCCTTTTAACATTCGAAAAACCTCGATTGCATCACCACTCAATGTCCTATACTTAAGGAATACAAGTCAAGATTGTGCAACCTATCCTCATAATATATCCCTCTAAACCTGGGTGTTATTCTATTGAATCTGCGTGACATACCTTCAATGCTAATATATCCTTCCTGAGACATGTGCCCAAAACTGAACGCAATTCAGGGTTTGACCAAGGCTCTTAACAATTGAATAATACCTTCCTCCCTTTTATATTCCAGCTGCCTTGACATAATGGGCAACATTCCGTTAGCCTTTTTAATTGCTTTGCGTACCTGTATACTAATGTTTTGTTGATGTGCCTACTTCTGCTCACAAATCGCTTTGCTCCTGTGTCTATTTCACCAGATGTGATTCCCCGGGGAACACGAGTACCAAATGTGCGACCTATAGAAATGTCCACCAGGTGATACACTCCAGGAGATAAACCGTCAGCATGTGTTTAATGTGCCAACAAGAACCAATGAGTAAATGTTGCATTACCTATTCCATTCTGGTGAATCCAATGCTATCTTGTCAATTATTTCCTTCTAATAGCCTAGTTTCATCAATATGTGATAAGATGTGCTTGAATCATACGTTTTCAAACTTTGCTAATGACCATCTTTTGTTTCGTCCTATGGTGGGAAACAACCAATACAGTGAGTGGTAGGTGAGTAACAGATCACTTTTTGAATTCGTTGGAATAAGCTTCAATTTGCAACATCCTAATCTATGCAAATTACTTCAAATAAAAATGTTTATTGTTAAATACAGCTTTGAAGAACGTTACAGCGTGTGCATTATAAAGGCCCGGATTTTCCGAGGCCGATGATTACGCTCGCTGTCATAAGAGCCCCGCAAGTTCTGGCTTTCCACAACACGATGCAGATGCATGTTAACCCATAACTTGTGATCTGTCATGTTTCAGTTTGATGGATGGTACGAATCCGAACAAAATGGACATCAGCTGGCGCGAGGTTGGGCTATTCGCCCAAGTACTGTCCAGCGAATGCCCACGAAACTCTTACGCCTGTTAAAAGCAGTTGGAAGGCCTTCTTTTATCAGTCTAAGGGTTTAAATTAATTAGATTTTTTTTTACATCATTTAAACATTCAAACACCTATCATATTAGTTTAGGTTATTTATGGCCCCTTTAAAAATGTTTCTACTTACTTTTCAAAAAATACATTTTCGCTTTGACTGTTTAATTAAATTGTGCTTTAATTAATTTTTAACATGTGATGATTTATTTTTATTTAAGTGGGATGAAAGTGTGTTTTTTAGGGGATTACTGTTATGCATATGAGGATTCCCAGCGGAAATGGAATCCCCATAAGCATGACGTGAATCCCCTATTTTGATTGGTTGGGCTGGCCCACATGATCCCAGGAACGGTTGCAAACTGCATGGTCCCCGGGAAGCATGGGCCTTTACGCAGGCATACCATGTAGGCCCAGGACTGCAAGAGTCAGAATATACGGAGTCACCAGGTCGGTGCGTATTTTTCTCGCGGATCAGAGGCATTCGCCCGCCGGGAGCCTCCGATCGCAATTTCAGCTCCAATCTTCCTGAGGTGTGTGGCGCAGAACTGGATGCAGTACTCCAAATGCGTTCTAACCAGACCTTTATACATCTACAGCGCAACTTCCAGCCGATTGTATTTAATCCGCGGTGGAGTTAACGCCAAATATCCCATTAGCCTTTTAATTAATTTTTGGACTTGTCCACTAGTTTTTAGAGTTTTCTCTACATGGGCTCCTAAGGCTCTCTGCTCCTCCGCAGCACCTAGCTCTTCACCATTTACAAAATTAGATGAACTGCTTAAAATCCATTCAAACCCAGTCAAACAGATACTTTAGCACTTTTCGATATCAACATTGTCAATACATGTCATTCGCCAACCTAAACTAAAGTGCAGTTAATAAGCAATCATTAATTGTGAGCTGAGGACAAATAATATGCACGATGCAAATTAAAATGTTATATTTTTCCATTCCAGACAGCAGTCTTTAACTTTGGAGCCAGATGGCGGAAGTAACCCTCCCATCTGTGAGTAACTGTTCAACAGCTTTAATATAGAATCATAGTATCAAAGAATGGTTCCGGCTCAGTAGGAGGCCATTCGGCCCGTCGAGCACGTGCCGGCTCTCTGCAAGAGCACTTCAGCTTGTCAAACACAGCCCCCCCCCCGCGCCCTTGCCCCATAGACCTGCATTTTTTTTACTTCAGGTACTTATCCAATTGAAAGCCACGATTGAGTCTGCCTCCACCACCCTTTCAGGCAGAGACTTGCAGATACTAACCACTCGCTGCGTAAAAAAGATTTTCCTCATGTCGCCTTTGGTTTTTCTGCAAATCACCTTAAATCTCTGTCCACTGGTTCTCGACCCTTCTGCCAATGGGTACTGTATCTCTCTATATATACTGTCTAGACCACTCATGATTTTGAACAGCTCTATCAAATCTCCTCTCAACCTTTTCTCTCTAAGGGGAACAAACCAAACCTCTCCAGTGTATCCATGTAACTGAAGTCCCTCATCCCTAAAATCATTCTTGTAAATCCTTTCTGCACCCTCTCGAAGGCATTCACATCATTGCTAAAGTGCGGTGCCCAGCTGTGGGAACAATACGCCAGATGTGGCCGGACCAATGTTTCATAAAACTTCATCATAACTTCATTGCTTTTGTACTCTATGCCTCTATGTTGAAGCCCAGGATCCCGTATGTTTTGTTAACCGCTTTCTCAACCTGCCCTGCCACCTTCAACGATTTGTGCACATATACCTCAGGTATTTCTGTTCATGCACCCCCTCTAGTATTGTACCCTGTAATTTATATTACCTCTCCTCGTTCTTCCTAGCAAAATATATCACTTTGCACTTTTCTGCTATAAACTTCATCTGCCACGTGTCTGCCAATTTCGCCAGCCTGGCTATGTCCTCTTGAAATCTATCCCTATCCTTCTCACTGTTCACTATACTTCCAAGTTTTGTGTGATCCTCAAATTTTGAAATATATCTTTTTATTCATTCATGATATGTGGGCGTCGTTGACAAGGCCAGCATTTATTGCCCATCCCAGGTTGCCCTTGAGAAGGTGGTGGTGATCACACCTTCTTGAACCGCTGCAATCCCTGTGATGAAGGTACTCCCACAGTCCTGTTAGGGAGGTAGATCCATGATTTTGGCCCAGCGACGGAATTAAGGACTAAGAAACGCATACAGCTCAAACTGCGTACAGTTTTGGTCTCCTTTTTTAAGGAGGGTTATCCTTGCATTGGATTCAGTTCTGAGACGGTTCACTGGGCCTGCTTTTACCAGTGTAAGGGTTTAAATAAACGATAAATAAAAATGTTCAATAACATTTGAAATTCGTTCATGTAAATTTCGGCCTTTAAAACAATGTTTTTATTATTTTTCCAAAAAAATTAATTTTTAGTTTAAGTGCTAAATCAATGGGACTTTTAATTAATTTTGAACCTGGGAATATTTATTTTCAGTAGATTTGTGTTTTATTTGGGGATTTCTCCTAAGCTTATGTGGAATCCTCCTTTCTGATTGGAGGCCATGGCCCACGTGATCCCAGGACGCTTCCGCGTCCCTGTGATCCGTAGGTCTGTACGCCTGCACGCCCAGGACCGGAAAACTCCGAAACTGCGGAGACACCAGATACTCCAGCGGTACGCCTCTGACCAGAAATTCAGGGCCTTTAAGTATATCCTGATAATCTTACATATTGCTTGTATGTATTTTGCAGATGCCGTGGTCAGAAAGAACCGCAGCACAATCCGGAACAGTGTAAGATTGTTAACCTGCACAACAATTTATTTAGCATGTATTAACACGTGTATTGCAATAATGTAAGAAAATTGTGTGGGCCCTGACGGGCAACATAACAATTCAACGATATAGACCCAAAATTTGCGGTCAGTGGCTTCGCGCGGGCGGATGTCACCGACCTGCAAAAAATAGGAATTTACCTGCTGGTCCGGGAGGTACTGAGACTCGCGGTCCTGGGCCTCTCCGGGTACCCGCGGATCGAGGTCCCACGTATCCCAGGGGCCCATGCTGTTCAAAAGCACCCCTGGGATCAAGTGGGCCGCCCCACCCAATGGAAGAAGGAGAATCACTATTTAAATTTATCGGGATTCCCTATGTACGGAACTCCCATAAGTATGAATGGGGATTACTTAAAAAATACACAAACACATGAAAGAAGTTTTAAAAAAATGACATATAATTCTATTTAATTAAATATTTTAAACTAAAATTTAATTTTTTGAAAAATGTATATGTTTTAACGAGGTTAAAAATAAACTTACCTTTTTAGACAGGGGTTTAATGTATAAATGAGTGATACCATTTTACTTGTCTATTTCTTCTAATTCTTGCGCTGGTAAAAGCAGGCCTTACACCTGTTTTAGCAGGCGTAAGAATTTCACGGGCGTTCGCAGGACAGAAGTTGGGCAAATAGCGCAGCTCTCCGCCCGCGGAAGCCCTTTTCCCGGGGATGTGGCGGATCTGTCAAGAAGATTCTTGACAGCTCGAAAGTTCCAGTTTTTAGCGTATGCGATTTGCATGCCTAAAGGCGGAAGTTGCGTGGTAGCTACCGGCGCGTGCGCACCTCGGACGGACCCGTCGTGGTTGTAAGTTACAGCCCATGATCATTCCTTTGCAATATCGGAAGGAAAGAAACCAGAGGACAAGATTGGGGATAGTTTTAACTTTATTCGCCAGGCTAAATTGGCTGTGTAAGACAAGCTGATGCTTTACATCCCTTTCGAATTTACCTCCCGCCCCCAGTCTAGTGTATAATGACCCAAGGACACGTTTTGTCTTAAAACAAACATATGTTTGTTCACTTGAGAAGTAACAAATTCAGATGCTGGTTATAAACATTTTATTAGAGATAGACATAGGAGATAGGAGCAGGAGTAGGCCATTCGGCCCCTCGAGCCTGCTCCGCCATTCGATGAGATCATGGCTGATCATCCAAACTCAGTACCCTGTACCTGTCTTCTCCCCATATACCTTGATACCTTTATCTTTAAGAAATATATCTAACTCATTCTTGAATATATTTAATGACTTGGCCTCAACTAACTTCTGTGGTAGAGAATTCCACAGGTTCACCACTCTCTGGGTGAATAAATTCTTCCTCATTTCTGTCCTGAATGAGTTACCCCTTATCCTTAGATTATGACCCCTGGTTCTGGACTCTCCGACCATCGGGAACATTCTTCCTGCATCTAGTTTGTCCATTCTGTCAGAATTTTATATGTTTCGATGAGATCCCCTCTCATTCTTCTATACTCCAGCGAGTATATGTCCAACCGACCAATCTCTCCTCATATGTCATTCCTGCCATCCCAGGTATCAGCCTTGTGAATCTTCGCTGAACTCCTTCCATGGCAAGAACATCCTTCCTCAGATAAGGCGACCAAAACTGCACACAGTACTCAAGGTGTGGTCTCACCAAGGCCCTGTACAACTGCAGCAGGACATCCCTGTTCGTATACTCAAACCCTTGCGCTATGAAGGCCAACATACCATTTGCCTTCTTCACCGCCTGCTGCACCTGCATGCTTACCTTCAGCGACTGGTGCACAAGGACACACAGGTCTCGTTGCACTTCCCCTTCTCCCATACTATTGCCATTCAGATAATAATCTGCCTTTCTGTTTTTGACACCAAAGTGGATAACCTCGCATTTATCCACGTTATATCGCATAAAAAGCAATTTACAATTGGAGTATAGGCACAGATAGAGCAAGTGTACCTGGGCATGAGCCTGTTCGTGCTGCTTGAACAAAGGAAAAGCTTACATTCATACACTGTTTTCTTATCAAACTGGAGCAGGCATTGCCTCATATGGTAGTCTCTGGCTGCTGCATAGTCCAGGCACACAAGTCTGCATTTTCTTCAACGTAGATGCACACAAAACATTGCGGCCTTGCTGTGCTACTCTAGAGTCAGCTGTGGCTCAGTAGGTAGCACACTCGCCTCTGAGGTCAGAAGGTTGTGGGTTCCAAGTCGCACTCCAGGGACTTGAGCTCAAATATCTAGGCTGACACTCTAGTGCAATGCTGAGGGAGTGATGCACTGTCGTAGGTGCCGTCTTTCGGATGAGGCTTTAAACCGATGCCCCGTCTGCTCTCTCAAGTGGACATAAAAGATCCCATGGCACTATTTCAAAGCAGAGCCGTGGAATTATCCCCGGTGTCCGGCCAATATTTATCCCTCAATCAACAGAACAAAAAACAGATTAGCTGGTCAGTATCGCATTGTTGTGTGATCTTGCTGCGGGCGATTTGGCTGCTGCGTTTCCACATTACAACAGTGACTACACTCCAAAAGTACTTCATTGAGAGTAAAGCGCTTTGGGACGTCCGGTGGTCGTGAAAGGCGCTACATAAATGCATATCTTTCTTTCTAGTCTCTTTCTTATCCTAACATATCATTTCTAACTTAGCAGTGGCCCAGAAATTAGACTTCGATGGTTGCCGCGGGGGTAAGGATCCGGCGCGATCTTACCTACCGCGCCTGCCTTTATGTTTCGGGCCCACATGAACTTCTGGTCCTGGGCCTCTCCCTGGTGCCGGCGCGCATTGCTTGCGTGCCCCAGAGGCGCAGTTAGTTCGATGCGACCTCTGGGCTCACGTGGGACATGGAGAGCCAATGGCAGCACACCATCTCTCATTCATAGTTTTGACAGGAGAACTGTCAAAACTATGAATACAAATTGCCCCCAAAAGAACAGCTAAACCTCAAATAATTAAAAAAAACCATCACATTAATAAAATAACTATAGTTAAATAAATTAACCACTTTAAACAAACATTTTAATTTTGAAAACATTTAAATTCTTTTTAAAAGTTATAAAAATAAACTTACCTTTCTTTACAGTCTCTAAAAAAGATAAACCTGTTGAAAATTTTTTAACATAATTCTTAATTAACTACTTACCTTGTTAAAAGGGGGTCTTTCGCCTCCTTTCTTCATGTGTAAAATCTTCAATACTTACCCTCGCGTTCAAACCTGAAAAAAAACCTAAGTGCGCTGCCTGCGCACAGCCTGTAGTGCGCACGCGGTTCACTTAGGAACCGCCCTCTACGCCATAACGGAAGTGCCGGTTTCCCGCGCATGCGCAGTGCATGCAGGAAACCGGCACTTCGGGACCGAATTCGCGAGAGTACACAGTTCGTACTCTCCCGTATTCAGCCGAAGTTTTGGGCCAATATGAAAATATCCAAGGCCGTATCTACCATACAGCAGCTGTTGGTCACTGAGATCTCTTTCTCTCTCTCCCCGTGTCTGTCTCAAATGATACCAACCACATTTCCCCATTTCTATATCGAATGAACTACACATGAACAGCTCTCAGAATCTGAATTAACCAACAACGCGTAACATTTAGCAAACCTTTTCTTTTTACGAGCAAGTATCTATTTAATTTCAAAGGGGATCATTGGCAGTGGAATAATAGCGCACGATGAGATGTCGGGTAACTGGTTAAAGGATTCCCCTCCCACTATTTTCACCGACTGAAATTGTCACCCTGCAGTTCCGGAAGGGTTTCTCAAAGTCACATGTGGGCCAACATTTGCGATCGGAGGCTTCGCGCGGGCGGACTCCTCCCACCTGCCAAATGTTTGCGAATTTACCTGGGGGCCCGGGAAGAATGGCGGCATGCGCTCTTGGGGCCTCTCGGGTTCCGCGCGCGGTCAGAGCCCCACGTATCCCAGTGGCGGAAGCGGTTCGTAGGTGCTCCTGCGATCACGTGGGACCGCCCCAAACAATGGAAGAAGAGAACTCCCCATTCATACATTTGGCAGATCTGTACGGACGGAACTGTCAAAAGTATGAATGGGGATCACCTGAAAAATACACCATCACTTGACATAATTTTTTAAAACATTGCATTTTTAAAATTAATTAATATGCCATTTAATTAAATATTTTAAACAACAATTTTTTTTTTTTTAATTCTTTTTATACGGGGCTAAAATAAAGTGTATCTTTAATTTATCAATGAGTTATCAAATTTCATTTTTCTATTTGTTAACATTCTTAAGCTGGTACAGGCGTAATAATTCGGCAGTCATTCAGCGGGCGGAAGTTGGGCAAAAAGCGCAAATCTCTTCCCGCAGAGGCACTTTTCTTGTGCATTCATCTGATCTGTAAAGAGAATTCGTGACTGATCGCAAGGGCCGGGCTTCGCATGCCTGAGCGCGGCACTTGCGCGCCCCCTACGGGCGTGTACGCACCTCGTACGCACCCGTAGGGGTCGGAAAATCCGGCCACAATGGTATTTTGTGACTCTATTCAGAAATGAGCGAGGGATACATAACGCAACAGATTTTATGAAATACTACATATGAAAAAAACACAATCAGAAACAAAGAGTAGGTGTCTCCTCACAACTGTATAGTTTTACCTAATTGAAATAACTTTTCATTTTTCTTCCAGTATGGACCTACATATGCAACGATCGCTCTGACGGATTTTAACACAGGGTCAAGTAGGCCTTTGATCAGAGAGCAATCGTGCCTTTATGCCAGTATAAAATAGAGCCTATATCTATACCTTTATCTAGTGCGGTAAACTCACACAGCATGCTCATGTTCAGAGAACAATTTTTCGAAAGCATTCGGGGTTCCAGCATCCTGTAATTCCCAGCTTTCTGCAGAACAAAAAGAAAATACTGCAGATGCTGGAAATCTGAAAGAAAAACAGAAAATGCTGGAGATACGTTTCATCTCGATGACCTTTCGTCAGAACTCATCTGACGAAAGGTCATCGACCTGAAAGGTTAACTCTGTTTCTCTCTTCACAGATGTTGCCTGACCGGCTGAGTATCTCCAGCATTTTCTGTTTTTATTTCTGCAGTATATTCGCGTTCTTCTCTCACCATTGATGTTTACAATTAACAAAGTGCATTTAGCCCCGAGTTCAATCTCAGCTGCTCGGCGGATGCGGCACGGACGCCCGTTTTACCTCATCGGTTGGGATGTACAGCCAGGGTACGACCGTTAGGTCGCTACGTTCCCGCCGGGCGGATAAGGTCAAAATCGGGGCTCTGACTGTTGTCTACGGTCTGCAGATTTTATGCTATTCAAAGCTGTCTTCTTTTTAATTAATATTTGCCAATTTCCTGTCCCGTGCATTTCACAATTTGTGCGTGTGTAGTTAATAACTTGACGTTACCACAACCCTCCTGCATCTTGTCCTTAAGGCATGTCCAAACAGAGGTAGTTACCAGTGATCTAGGTCATGAGCATGCATATTTCTCTCCTGACTGTGCCAACATTGCTGATCCGAAGTTCAGTGCAGAAACCGTTGCCTAGCTTATCGTAACATTGCTCAACATTGGAATGCAATCTAAGCTGAGACATATTTTCTTCTGTACAGATCATATAGGGTGGCGCATTTTTCACGAGTGTTTTAACGAATTTGCAGGCATATCAGCATTTCCATACGTGTATGTTTTAGAATTTAGAATGAAAATAGAAATGGGACAAAAATAGCACATGCTGTATTGCATTGTCATTGATTTTCACGATTGTAAATAAAAAAAAGAATGCCCTGTGGTTATATGTTTGCGATCATTTCTCAATACCAAGTTACAGATTAAGTTCGTTTTGCAAATATTTGAGAACACCAACCATTCTTGAATGGGGACAAAAATACTCTTTTGTGTAGGCCAATGCAGATCGGATGTAGACAGCAATTATAGCCGCATAGAAATTTACAGCACAGAAGGAGGCCATTCGGCCCATCTTGTCCGTGCCGGCCGCAAAAGAGCTATCCAGCCTAATCCCACTTTCCAGCTCTTGGTTCGTAGCCTTGTAGGTGACGGCACTTCAAGTGCATATCCAATTACTTTCTAAATGTGATGAGGGTGAAGAACTATAAGAACATAAGAAACAGGAGCACAAGTAGGCCACTTGAACCTTCGAGCCTGCTACGCCATTCAACAGGATCATGGCTCATTTTCTAACACATCGGCAGTCTATGCTCGCCTGCAACAAGACCTGGACGACGCTCAGGCTTGGGCTGAGAAGTGGCAGGTAACATTCGCGCCACTGAAGTGCTAGTCAATGACCATCTCCAACAAGCGAGAGTCTAACCACCACCCCATGACATTCAACGGCATGACCATCGCCGAATCCTCCACCATCAACATCCTGGGTGTCACCATTGACCAGAAACTTAACTGGACCAGCCACATAATTACTGTGGCAACAAGAGCAGGTCAGAGGCTGGCTATTCTGCGGCGAGTGTCTCACCTCCTGACTCCCCAAAGCGTTTCCAACATCCACAAGTTAGAAGTAAGGAGTTTGATGGAGTTCTCAGCATTTGCCTGGATGACTGCAGCTCCAACAACACTCAAGAAGTTCGACAACATCCAGGACAAAGCAACCCGCTTGATTGGCACCCCATCCACCATCTTAAAAATTCACACCCTCCAACACCGTCGTACCGTGGCTGCAGTGTCTACTCTTTATAAGATGCACTGCAGCAACTCGCCAAGGCTTCTTCGGCAGTACCTCCCAAACCCGCGACGTCTTCCACCTAGAAGGACAAGGGCAAGAGGCGCATGGGAACGCCACCAGCTCTAAATTCCTCTCCAAGTCACACACTATCCTGACTTAGAAGTATATCCCCGATCCTTCATCTTCGCTGGGTCAAAATCCTGGAACTCCCGACCAAACAGCACTGTGGGAGTACCATCACCACCCAGACTGCAGCGGTTCAAGAAGGCGGCTCAGCCCCACCCTCTCAAGGGCAACTAGGGATGGACAATAAATGCTGCCCTTGACAGCGACGCCCAGATCCCATGAACGAATAAAAAATCTCCGCTGTTCTGCACTATCCCCATATCCCTTGATTTCCTTAATATTCAAAAATCAATCGACCTTTGTCATGAATATACTCAACGACTGAACGTCCACAGCCCTCTGGTACTTTTTAAATGTGATGAGTGTTTCTGCCTCTACCACCTATTCAGGCAGTGATTTCCAGACCCCCATCGCCCTCAACTCCCCTCTAATCCTTCTACCACTTACTTTAAATCTGTGCCACCTGGTTATTGACCTCTCTGCTAGGGGAAATATGTCCTTCCTATCCAGTCTATCTAGGCCCCTTGCAATTTTATACACCTCAATAAAGCTTCCCCTCAGCCTCCTCTGTTCCAACGAAAACAACCCCAGTCTATCCAATCTTTCCTCATAGCTATGATACTCCAGGCCAGGCAACATCCTCGTAAACCTCCTCTGTACCCTCTCTAGTGCAATCACATATTTTCTGTAATGTGGTGACCAGAACTGTACGCAGTACTCTAGCTCTGGCCTTACCACTGTTCTATACATTTCAAGCATAGGCTCCCTGCTCTTATATTCTATGACTCGATTAATGAAGAAAAGTATCCCGTATGTCTTTATATCCAACTTATTGGCCCAGAAATTGATCTCGCTCTGTTCCCGCGGGGGTAAGGCTTCCCCGCGTACTCTCACTCCGCTTGTGCTTTTTCAGATCCAGCTCGCACGAACTTGATGTTCCAGACATCAGCTGGGCAGTGCTTGCGTATCCCACCGGCGTAGTGAATTCGTGCGAGCTGTGGGATCACGTGACTCAGTTAGAGCCAATGGCAGCACACCATCTTCCATTCATAAGTTTCACATACGTGCTGTGAAATCTATGAATCTTACACCCCCCCAAAATAACAGCTAAACCTCAATTAAATTAAAAAAAAACCATCACATTAATAAAATAAGTATAGTTAAATAAATTAACCATTTTAAATAAAAAATTAAATTTTTGAAAAAATTTAAAATCTTTTAAAAAGTTATAAAAATAAACTTACCTGTCTTTAAAGTCTCTAAAAAAGATATACTTGTTAAAAAAAATTCAAAAAAATACTTAATTCACTACTTACCTTGTTAAAAGTGGGTCTTACTCCTCCTTTTTCCATTTCTAAAATCTTCCGTACTTACCTGCGCGTCCAAAGCATGAAGTGCAGAGCGTGCGCGCAGCCTGTAGCGCGCACGCGATGCACCGAGGAACCGCCCCCTTTTCAAAAGACCAATTGCCGGTTTTCAGCGCATGCGCACGGCATGCAGAAAACCGGCAATTGGAGAGAGAATACGCGAGAGTACGCAGTGCGTACTCTCGCGTCGCGGGATGAATTTTTGGCCCATTTACCTGCCCTGCTACCTCAAGGGATCTTTGGTAATGCACTACAATGTTCTCCTACACTTCTCAGTACCCTACCATTTATTGTGTATTCACTTCCCTTGTTAGCCCTCCCTAATTGCATTATCTCACACTCTCCGTGTTGAATTGCATTTGCCACTTTTCTGCCCACCTGACCAGCACATTGATATCTTCCTGCAGTCTACAGCTTTCCTCCTCAAAATCAACCACACGGTCAATTTTTGTATCATCTGCAAAGTTTTTAATCATGTCCGCTGCATTGAAGTCTAATTCATTTATGTATACGATAAAAAGCAAGGGGCCTAGTACTGAGCCCTTCGGAAGCCCAATGGAAACACCTTTCCAGTCACAGAAACAACCTGTGGAACATTACTTCTCTCTAATTCAATGGTATGGTGATTTCATTCAGCTAATCAAACTTGTGACACTTTTTGAGGGAGGTACTGGTGCTAACCCAGTAATGGTGGTATTCCAATAACGACAATTCAAATGTTCTCCTGGCCAGACTCCCACATTCCACCTTCGATTAACCTCAGCTCATCCAAAGCGCTGCATCAAGTCCCGTACAACCATCACCCCTGTGATATGTGACCACATTACATCCCTGTACGGCAATACCTCAAATTTAAAATGTTCATCTTTGTGTACAAACCGCTCCGGGACCTCACCCATCCCTATCTCTGAAACTTCCTACAAGCAGGAAGATCTGGACAACATTCAGGCTCTAGCTGATAAGTGGCAGTCAACATTCTTGCCAATCAAGTGCCAGTCAATGACTATCGCCAACAGGAGAAAGCCTAACCACCGCCCCTTGAAATTCAACGGCATTACCATCGCCGAACACCAAACTATCAGTATCCTGTGGGTCACCATTGACAAGAAACTTAACTGGGCCAGCCACATAAATACTGTGACGGCAAGAGCAGGCCAGAGGCTGGGTATTCTGCGCCGAGTGTCTCAGCTCCTGACTCCCCAAAGCCTTTCCACCATCTACAATCACAAGTCAAGAGTGTGATGGAATACTCTCCACTTGCCTGGATGAGTGCAGCTCCAACAACACTCAAGAAGGTCGACACCATCCAAGACAAAGCAGCCCACTTGATTGGCACCCGATCCATCACCTTAAGCACTCACTCCCTCCGCCATCGGCGTACCGTGGCTGCAGTGCGTACCATCTACAAGATGCACTGCAGCAACTCGCCAAGGCTTCTTCGGCAGCAGCTCCCCAAATCGCGACATTTACCATCTAGAAGGACAAGTGAAGAAGGTGCATGGGAACACCACCACCTCCAATTTCCCGTCCAAGTTACACACTATACTGACTTCGAAATGTATCGCCGTTCCGTCGTGGTCGCTGGGTGAAAATCCTGGACCTCCCTCCAAAACGTCACTGTGGGAGTACCTTCACTACACGGACTGCAACCGGTGAAGAAGGTGGCTCACCATCACCTTCTCAAAGGGCAGTCAGGGATGGGCAATAAATGCTGGCCTTGCAAACGGCGCCCAGATCCCATATACGAATAAAAATAATCTGCACTGCACCCACTCCAAGGCCAATATATCATTCCTGAGATGCAGTGCCCAGAGTTGAACGCAATTATGTACTTTCTATGGAGGTGGAGGATTACAGGACGGGAAGAAAGCACACTGCAAACTGTAGAGCGTTTTCAAAATATTCTAGTCGGTATCTCATAGCATTAAAAAGAAAAAGAAAACAAGTTTTTATACAGCGTCTTTCACCACCTCAGGAATTCCCAAAGCAGTTTTAAGCCAATGACGTATTTTTGAAGTGTAGTCACTGTGGTAATGTAGGAAACTCGGCAACCTAATTGCGCACAGCAAGCTCCCACAAACGGCAATGAGATAATGACTAGATAATCCCTTTTAGTGATTTTGATTGAGGAAGATATTTTGGCCAGGACATGGAGGCAAACTCCGCTGCTCTTCTATGAATAGTGTCAAGGACATTTTACCTCCAACAGAGAGATGGGTCTCCATTTAATGTCTCATCCTAAAGACGGTACCTCAGACAGTGCAGCGCTCCCTCAGTAGTGTCACTGGGGAGTTTGGGCCTGAATTATGGGGTTCAAGTACTAGAGTATATTATTCTACCTCCAAAAGTGCGGAGCTCCCTCATTACTTGCACCGGAGAGTGTGGGCCTGGAATATGGGGCTTGAGTCATAGAGTATATACATCTACCTCCGACAGTGCAGCGCTCCCTCATTACTTGCACCTGGGAGTGTGGGCCTGGATTATGGGGCTCAAGTGCTAGAATATATACATCTACATCCGACAGTGCGGCGCTCCATCAACATTGGCACCGGGGTGTGCCAGCATGGATTATGGGGCTCGAGTCCTAGAGTATATACATCTACCTCCGACAGTGCAGATCTCCCTCAGTACTGGCACCGGGGAATGTAGGCCATGATTATGGGGCTCGAGTCCTAGTATATATATATCTACCTCCGACAGTGCAGCGCTCTCTCAGTACTGGCACCGGGCAGTGTGGGCCTGGATTATGGGGCTCGAGTCCTAGAGTATATACATCTACCTCCGACAGTGCAGCGCTCCCTCAGTACTGGCACCGGGGAGTGTGGGCCTGGATTATGGAGCTCGAGTCCGAGAGTATATATATCTACCTCCGACAGTGCAGCGCTCCCTCAGTACTGGCACCGGGGATTGTGGGCCTGGATTATGGGGCTCGAGTCCTAGAGTATATACATCTACCTCCGACAGTGCAGCGCTCCCTCAGTACAGGCACCGAGGAGTGTGGGCCTGGATTATGGGTCTCGAGTGCTAGAGTATATACATCTACCTCCAACAGTGCAGCGCTCCCTCAGTACTGGCACCGGGGAGTGTGGGCATGGATTATGGGTCTCGAGTCCTAGAGTATATACATCTACCTCCAACAGTGCAGCACTCCCTCAGTACTAACACTGGGAAATGTGGACGTGGATTATGGAGCTCAAATCCTGGAGTATATACATCTACCTCCGACAGTGCAGCACTCCCTCAGTACTGGCAACGGGGAGTGTGGGCCTGGATTATGGAGCTCAAGTCTTGGAGTATATACATCTACCTCCGACAGTGCAGCGCTCCCTCAGTACTGGCACCGGGGAGTGTGGGCCTAGATTATGGGGCTCAAATCCTAGAGTATATACATCTACCTCCGACAGTGCAGCGCTCCCTCAGAAATGGCACCGGAGAGTGTGGGCCTGGATTATGGAGCTCGAGTCCGAGAGTATATATATCTACCTCCGACAGTGCAGCACTCCCTCAGTACTAACACTGGGAAATATGGACGTGAATTATGGAGCTCAAATCCTGCAGTATATGCATTTACCTCCGACAGTGCAGCACTCCCTCAGTACTGGCACCGGGGAGTGTGGGCCTGGATTGTGGAGCTCAATTCCTAGAGTATATACATCTACCTCCGACGGTGCAGCGCTCCCTCAGTACTGGCACCGGGGAGTGTGTGCCTGGATTATGGGCCTCGAGTCCTAGAGTATATACATCTACCTCCGACAGTGCAGCGCTCCCTCAGTACTGGCACCGTGGAGTGTGGGCCTGGATTATGGAGCTCGAGTCCTAGAGTATATACATCTACCTCCGACAGTGCAGCGCTCACTCAGTACTGGCACCGGGGATTGTGACCCTCGATTATGTGGCTCAAGTGTGCACAGAGCGGGATTAAACGGAGTGGCCTCGAGCAGAGTGCTTTGGTTCATAATTTCGAAAGATTGGGTATTCAGAGAAGAGAGGGGAGGTGTTCTTGCTTTTTGCCTACAATACTTCTAGTGCTTTGTGTTACAAAGCAAATTACGTATATAAGGAGGGATGTTTGGCTAAGGTAGATTGCGAAACTAAATTAAAGGTTATGACAGTGGACGAGCAATGGCTAGCATTAAAAAATTAATGCATAATCTACAAGAAATATCCATTCCCCTTTAAGGGACATAAAACCCACAGGAAAAGTGGTCCAACCGTGGCTATCAAGAGCAGTTAAAGACAGTATTAGCTCAAAGAAAGACGCTTATAATGCTGCCAAAAAGAATAGTAAGCCTGATTATTGAGAGGATTTCAGAATTCAGCAAAGGAGGACCAAGAACATGATAAAGAAAGGAACAATAGAATATGATATAAGTTAGCGGGAGACATACAAACAGATTGTAAAAGCTTTGATAGGTATGCAAAAAGGCAAGAATTAGCGAAAGTAAATGTGGGTCTCTTAAAGGCTGAGACAGGCGAAATTATAATGGGGAATATGGAAATGGCTGAGAAATTATAAAAATACATTGTGTCTATCTTCACTGAAGAAGAGTCAAACATCTGCCCTTAAATAGTGGACAACCAAGGATCTAGCAAGATTCAGGAACTGAAAGGTATTAGTATTAGTAAAAAAGTAGTACTGGAGACATAAATGTGACTGAAAGCTGATAATTATCTTGATCCTGATGGCTTACATCCTCGGGGTTTGAAAGGGTTGGCTATAGAGATAGTGGATCCAGTGGTTGTCATTTTCCAAAATGACATATTACGGTTCCCGTGGATTAGAAGGTAGCAAATGTAACCCAACTATTTAAGAAAGGAGAGAGAGAGAAAACTGGGAACTACTGACCATTTAGACTGACATCAGTAGTCGGGAAAATGCTAGAATCTATTATTATGACGTGGTAACAGGGCACTTCGAAAATAATAATAGAATTCGGCAGAGTAAACACGGATTTATGAAAGGGAAATCGTGTTTGACAAATCTGTTGGAGTTTTTTGAGTTTGTAACTAGCAGAATTGCAAAGCGGAAACCAGTGGATGTGTTTTGTATTCGTACTGTCAGACGGCATTTGATAAGGTGCCACACAAGAGGTTATTAAACAATATTAGGGCTCATGGGATTGGGGGTAATATACTAGCATGGATTGAGGATTGGTTTCCGGACAGAAAACGGAGAGTAGGAATTAACGGGTCATTTTCGGGGTGGCAGGCAGCAGCTAGTGGGGTATCGCAAGGATCAGTGATTGGGCCTCAGCTATTCACAATCCACATCAATTATTTGGATGAGCTGACCAAATGTAATATATCCATGTTTGCTGATGATACAAAGCTGGGTGGGAATGTAATTGCGAGGAGGATGCAAGGAAGCTTCAAGGGGATATAGACAGGCTAAGTGAGTGGGCAAGAACATGGCAAATGGAATATAATGTGGAGAAATGTGATGTTATCCACTTTGGTATGCGAAATAGAAAAGCAGAGTATTTATTGGATGGCGAGCGATTGGGAAATGTTGGTGTTTAGATGGACCTGGTGTCCTTGTACTCGAATCACTGTAAGTTAACATGCAGGTACAGCAAGCAATTAGGAAAGCAAAATGTATGTTCACCTTTATTACAAGTGGATTTGAGTATAAGAGTAAAGACGTCTTACTGCAATTATATAGGGCCCTGGTGAGGCCACACTTGCAGTATTGTGAACAGTTTTGGTCTCCTCACCGAAGGAAGGATATACTTGCCATAGAGGAAGTGCAACGAAGGTTCACCAGACTGGTTCCTGGGATGATGGGATTGTCCTGTGAGGACAGATTGAGTAGACTAGGCGTATAATATCGAGATTTTAGAAGAATGAGAGCTGATCTCGTTTAAACATACAAAATTCTTACAGGGCTTGACAGGGTAGATGCAGGGAGGATGTTTCCCCTGGCATGGGAGTCTAGAACCAGGGGTCACAGTCTCAGAATATGGGGTCGTGGTTTTAGGACTGAGATGAGGAGAAATTTCTTCACTCAGAGGGTGCTGAATCTTTGGAATTATCTACGCTAGATGCGTGTGGAGTTTCAGTCGTTAAGTATATTCAAGACAGAGATCGATAGATTTTTTAATATTGCGAGAATCAAGGGATATGGGGATAGTGCAGGAAAGTGGAGATGAGGTAGAAGATCAGCCACGATGTTATTGAATGGCGGAGCAGGCTAAAAGGGCCAAATGACCTACTCCTGCTCCTATTTCTTCTGATTTTATTCCCTAGAGTATAGATATCTACCTCCGACCGTGCAGCGCCGCCTTAGTTCCGGAACCGGGAAGTGTGGGCCTAGATTATGGGGCTTAACTCGTAGAGTATTTACATCTACCTCCGACAGTGCAGCGCTCCCTCAGCACTGCACTGGGTGTCAGCCTTGATTTTTGCAGGAGGGTTGAAGGGGGCTCGTAGGGAGTTCAATCTCAGTGAAGTGCTCAGCTAAATGGGCAACATTGAAGCATAATCAGTTGAATTTTGGGTGTGCTTTATATTTCCTGCAATACTGTATGAGGAGCTGAGGAATGGAAATCGTGACCGATTCCGTGCTGCTGGTGGGAGGATGTAATACAATTGTGAGCTGTTAACAGAGGCAGTTTCCATTATCAATGTGGACAAGCGAGTGTATAACGAAAAAAGATGTTTCACCTCAACCGTTTAAGAACCTTATTGATTTTGAGGAATTAGAGGGAAAAATACTCGCGGCTCACCACCACCTTCTCAAGGGAAATTAGTGATGGGCAAAAAATTCTGCCCTTGCCATCGACGCCCACATCCCATAAACGAATATAAAAACTTATATCAGATATCAAATGATCAGAACATCTTCTAATATAATAAAATATAACCTGTTTCATATGTATTTAATTGGTCACGAGACGGTACATTTCAGAAACACTTACCCTCTGTTAATAGAATGGTAAGTATTATGCCAATTGCTAATTTCCTACCTCGGCCATATGTCCAAATCGTTTCACCGGGCAGTGACATCACAATGATCCTCCAACCATGCCTCTATGACAGTTATACAGTCACGATGCCAGTTCCTTCGAGGTAATGGTCTGGAAGTGCCTGCTATGAGGAGCACAAACATGCCAGATGTAAAGAACGTGCGACCAAATATCACTTTGCAACCGAATGTCACATGTTAATCATCCGAAATGCCTGGTATTAACCGCTCCTCGTTTCTGAGAAATAAGAGAGCAGAGAGTGAGAGAAAGAGCGGAGAGTGAGAAAGAGCGGAGGGTGAGAGAATGAGCGATGAGTGAGAGACAGTGAGTGAGAAAGAGTGAGAGAGTGAGTGAGAAAGGGTGAGAGAGTGAGTGAGAAAGAGTGAGAGAGTGAGTGAGAAAGGGTGAGAGAGTGAGCGAGAAAGGGTGAGAGAGTGAGTGAGAAAGATTGAGAGTATTTGAGAAAGAGTGAGATAGTGAGTGAGGAAGAAAGAGAGAGTGAGTGAGAAAGAGCGAGAGAGTGAGTGAGAAAGAGCGAGAGAGTGAGTGAGAAAGAGTGAGAGAGTGAGTGAGAAAGAGCGAGAGTGCATGAGAAAGAGTGAGAGAGTGAGTGAGAAAGAACGAGAGAGTGAGTGAGAAACAGTGAGAGAGTGAGTGAGAAAGAGTGAGAGAGTGAGTGAGAAAGAGTGAGATAGTGAGTGAGAAAGAGTGAGAGAGTGAGTGAGAAAGAGCAAGAGAGTGAGTGAGAAAGAGTGAGAGAGTGAGTGAGAAAGAGTGAGAGAATGAGTGAGAAAGAGCGAGAGAGTGCGTCAGAAAGAGTGAGAGAGTAAGTGAGAAAGAGCGAGAGAGTGAGTGAGAAAGAGTGAGAGAGTGAGTGAGAAAGAGTGAGATAGTGAGTGAGAAAGAGTGAGAGAGTGAGTGAGAAAGAGCAAGAGAGTGAGTGAGAAAGAGTGAGAGAGTGAGTGAGAAAGAGTGAGAGAATGAGTGAGAAAGAGCGAGAGAGTGCGTCAGAAAGAGTGAGAGAGTAAGTGAGAAAGAGCGAGAGAGTGAGTGAGAAAGCGCGAGAGAGTTAGAAAGAGATTACAAGCACTGAACAATAAGAAAGTAAATGCAAAGAGCCGGGAATATCAATCAGAAAAGATACAACGATGACCAGGCCAGGTAACCACCAAATCCACAGATGCAGTAGGCCTCCCATAATGGCAGTTTTGGATTATCTAAGTCAGTGTTTCTCAAACTCGGGTCTGCGGACACCCAGACGTTCCAAGGAAGGATTGAACAATTTTCCTTCTATTTCTGTGGGTGGGGTGGAGGGAGGTCCCAGATAATTATTTTTTTTATATCACTGAATATAGCAATAACTTCATCTGTGAGGCGTTCCACCTGTGGGCACTTCTAATTATGCGCTATCACATTATTTTAAAGTCAGATTTTTACCGGCGCGACGAATTCCACCGATAATTGCAGAACAAATCGACTCTATTTGGTCAACATTTCTGTCTAAGCTCTGCCGAATCAAGATGAGTCCCGCTGACACCGCATGCTTTCAAACAAAACAGAAAAGGATATCAAGCCAGGTCTAACACCACATCCGCGCCTAACGTGCAGCATACTAGGAGTCAGTAGGCGTTCAGATAATCCGAGATACGTGACCAGGACCTCGTCAAATGCAGCTCTTTATTTTCTTACTTAACGTCAGTATTAGAATAGATTTCTTCCTCTCGCTCACGCAGCCCTGGCGATTCGAGTGTCTGTGCTGCGTGACAATGGAGACTGGCAGTTAGCCAACTATGCAGGCTGCAAAAGGCTAATTAGGTAAGAGGTTTTCCAGTGACCCTGACACTTCGTTCAACGAAACTACTATTTAATTCAATCCTCACACATGTCTTGAAGGGAAAAATATGCCGTGCTACAATTGCTAGATTTAATTTGATGATATTTTTAAAAAAGCCGGTCCATTTCTTTTTTTGCAGTCGCTGTGTTGGACTGATATGCGGTGTGCAGTTACTGTCTGACAGACAGGATGCGGGTGGGATGTGACTGCAAGAGAGACGGCCAAAGTCTCAATCGTAAAAACCACATCTATTCCTATTTTTACATATATATGCTTCTGCATCACAGCAGAATCGAACAGGTATCAAATGACAATTGTTATGATAGTACATTGCGAAATTCAACAATTGGAACAATCGCAGATGGGGTTGGGTATAAATGGATACGGCAATCATGACTCCAAGCGGAAAGTTCCGAAATATATATTGGACTGACATTGTTGTGTCCTGTTCCTCGGTGAGGGACAGGATGTCGGGGGATTAGGAGAGGGGGGGGGGGGTGGGTGGTTGGGAGGGGGGGTTGTTGTAGCTGCAACTTGGACAGCCAAGCAGAAAGCAGAAAATTGCGAAAGATTGCTTGTATATAATCTATATGCACAGCAATGCAACATTTAAAGAATGGGAGACAAACTTAAATGCAAAGTAGGAATACGTGACTTCCAGCAAAAAGTTCTTCGTTAAAGTGTGCGCCTATATTAAATCTTATGACAGAATCATAGACGGATACAGCACAGGAGGAGGCCGTTCGGCCCATCGTGTCTCTGCCGGCTCTCTGCAAGAGCTAAATCAATCTTGCTCTTTCCCCATAGCCCTGTATTCTTTTCGCTTCAAGTATTTCTCCAGTTCCCTTTTGAACCTTGTTATTGAAAGTGCTTCCAACAAACTTTCAGGGAGTGCATTTCAACTAAAAAAAAACAACTCGCAGCACAAAACAGAAAGCTCATGTCACCTCTATTTAATTTGCCTATCTACTTAAATCTGTGTCCCCTGTTTACCGAGCATTCTGCCACAGGAAGCAGTTTCTTATTTACTCTATCAAAACCATTCATGATTTTGAACAACCCCATTAAATCTCCCCTTAACCTTCTCTCCGCTAAGGAGAACAATCCCAGCTTCTCTACTCTCTCCTCATAACTGAAGTCCCTCATCCCTGGTACCATTCTGCTCAATCTCCCCTTAACCTTCTCTGCTCCAAGCAGAACAACCCCAGCTTCTCCAGTCTCTCCACATAACTGAATTCCCTCACCCAGGTACCATTCTGGTCAATCTCCCCTTAACCTTCTCTGCTCTAAGGAGAACACACCCAGCTTCTCCAGTCTCTCCACATAACTGAATTCCCTCACCCTGGTACCATTCTGCTCAATCTCCCCTTAACCTTCTCTGCTCTAAGGAGAACAACCCCAGCTTCTCCAGTCTCTCCACATCACTGAAGTCCCTCATCCCTGGTACCATTCAGGTAAATCTCCTCTGCAGCCTATCTAAGATCTTGGCATCCTTCTTAAAGAGTGCTGCCCAGAATTGAACACAATACGCCAGCTGAGGCCCAACAAGTTTTATTCATAAAGGTTTCGAATACCTTCCTTGCTATTGCACCTCTCTGCCTCTATTGCCACCTCGGCAGATAGTCAGGATGATTTAATTTAGTGGTCTGCAATTGTAAGGTACACATGCTTTGTTCTCTATCTATATATGCTTTGGCGATTCTGTATCTAATTTACTTCACCTGAGGAAGGAGCAATCGATAGCTCCGAAAGCTTGTGATTTCAAATAAAACTGTTGGACTATAACCTGGTGTTGTGCGACCTCTCTATTAATGAAGCCAAGGATCCCGTAATTTTTAACAGCATCCTCAATTTGTCCTGCCACTTTCAAAGTTCTGTTTACGGACAGCCCCAGGTCTCTCCGTTCTGGGACCCCCTTTAAGATTGTACTATTTAGTTTATATTGCCTCTCCTCATTCTTCCTACCAAAAGGTATTATCCTACACTTGTCTGCAGTACATTTAAACAGTTATGTCCTCCTGAAGTCTGCTGCTATCCTCACTATTGTTTGCTATATTTCTGACTTCCGTATCATCCCGAAACTTTGGAATGTTGCCCTGTATACCCAAGTCCAGATCATTAATATATATCAAACATTGCAGTAGTTCTAATATTGACCACTTGGGAACCCCCCCCCTGTATACCTCTCTCCTGTCTGCAAAGAGATTGGTCGAAGATAACACGATTTTGCATGGTTGGAAACTTCGTACCTTACCAGAATAGTAGCAAATGAAGCCTAATCAGCAGCAGAGGCGGCGGCAGTGCGGACCTGGGAGAAGCGGCGAGGCGGAGGCAGCGGTACCAACACAGTACCGGCAGAATTTTCAAAGTGTGACGTCGGCACAAGGGGAGGTAGAAACATAGACATAGAAACACAGAAGATAGGAGCAAGAGTAGGCCATTCGGACCCTTGAGCCTGCTCCGCCATTCGATGAGATCATGGCTGATTATCCAAACTCAGTACCCTGTACCTGCCTTCTCCCCATATTCCTTGATACCTTTAGCTTTAAGAAATATATCTAACTCATTCTTGAATATATTTAATGACTTGGTCCCCAACTACCTTCAGTGGTAGAGAATTCCACAGGTTCACCACTCTCTGGGTGAAGAAATTCCTCCTCATTTCTGTCCTAAATGGCATACCCCTTATCCTTAGATTATGACCCCTGGTTCTGGACTCTCCGACCATCGTGAACATTCTTCCTGCATCTAGGGGAGGTAGCTGATTGGTGAGTATCTGGTAAGCGTTTATACTTGGACTTCTTAATGGTTTTAAGTTTACTCCAGCTAGGTTAGTAAATAGTCTGTTAATTAGTCTGTGGATTGCACCCCCTGTGGCACGTGGGAAGTCCTGGACACCTCCCGTGGTCTGAACGACCACATGTGCGGGAAGTGTCGCCAGCTACAGCAGCTCAAGCACCGGGTTATGGAGCTCGAGCGGCGGCATTAGTCACTGCTGTGCAACCGCGAGGCTGAGAGCTACGTGGATAACCCATTTCGGGAGGTGTTCACCCCGCAGCTTAAGAATGTGCAAGCAGAGAGGGAATGGGTGACCGCCAGACAAAAGAGGAGGACCATGCAGGTAGTTCAGGAGTCCCCTGAGCCCATCTTGCTCACCAACCAGTATTCGGTGCTGATTACTGGTGAGGGCCATGGTTCCTCTGGGGAGTGCAGCCAGAGCCAAGGCCACAACACCATGGAAGTCTCAGCTGCATACGGGGGCGGGGGAAGAGGAGAGGGAGAGCAATAGTGATAGTGGATTCAATAGTCAGGGGAGCAGATAGGCGTTTCTGCGGCCACAGACGTGACTCCAGGATGGTAGGTTTTCTCCCTGGTTCCAGGGTCAAGGATGTCACTGAACGGCTGCAGGGCATTCTGAGGGGGGAGGGTGAACAGCCAGAGGTCGTGGTCCATATCGGTACCAACGACATAGGTAGAAAGTGGGATGAGATCATGCAGGCACTGTTTAGGGAGCTAGGAAAGTGGTTAAAAATCAGGACCTCAAAGGGAGTCATCTACAGATTACTACCAGTGCCACATGCTAGTCAGTATAGAAATAGAAGGGTACAGCAGATGTATCAGTGGCTGGAGAGATGGTGTAGGAGGGAGGGCGTTAGATTCCTGAGGAATTGGAACCGTTTCTGGGGGAGGTGGGACCTCTACAAGCCAGACGGGTAGCACCTCAACAGGAAAGGGACCAATATCCTCGCGGGTGGTTATGCTAGTGCTGTTGGTGAGGGTTTAAACTAGCTTGGCAGGGGGATGGGAACCTGAGGGTAGAAGCAGAAGGGAGAAAACCTAAGCTGGAAATAGATGATAGGGGTTCAGGTAAAGGGGTATTTAGGAAGGCAAAGAGAAAGGAGAAGGCATTAGAGCAGGGCAACGACAGGGGTAACGATAACCAGAATGGATCAGGAAGGGGCCGAGCGTACAAGCATAAGAGTTCACCAGAAAATAGAGTCAAAATAAGGAAAAATGGTATGGTAAAATTAAAGGCTCTTTATCTGAATGCACGCAGCATTCGTAACAAGATAGATGAGTTGACGGCACATATAGAAATAAATGGGTATGATCTGATAGCCATTACAGAGACGTCGTTGCAAGATGACCAAGGCTGGGAACTGAATGTTCAGGATTATTTGACATTTCGGAAGGATAGGCAGAAAGGAAAAGGAGGTTGGTAGCTCTGTTAATAAAGGATGAGATTACTGCAGTGGTGCGGAATGATCTTGGCTCAGTAGCTCAAGATGTAGAATCAGTTTGGGTGGAGATAAGAAATAGTAAGTGTAAGAAGTCACTTTTGGGAGTAGTATATAGGTTCCCTAACAGTAGCTATACTGTAGGACAGAGTATAGATCAAGAAATAATGCGGGCTTGTAAGAAAGGTACTGCAATAATCATGTGCGATTTTAATCATCATATAGATTGGACAAATCAAATTGGCAAGGGTAGCCTTGAGGACGAGTCCATAGAGTGTATTCGGGATGGTTACTTAGAGCAATACGTGGATGAATCAACCAGGAAGCAAATTATTAAGATCTGGTAATGTGTAATGAGACAGGATAATGATCTCATAGTAAAGGATCCCCTCGGAAAGAGTGATCATAGCTTGGTAGAATTTCATATTCAGTTTGAGGGTGAGAAACTTGGGATCGAAACTAGTGTCCTAAACTTAAATAAAGGCAATTACAAGGGTATGAGGACAGAATTGGCTATAGTCGACTGGGGAAATAGATTAAAGGTTAAGACGGTAGATGAGCAGTGGCAGACATTTAAGGAGATATTTCATAAATCTCAGCAAAGGTTTATTCCAGTGAGAAAGAAAGGCTCTCCGAGAAGGATGCACCAACTATGGATAACTAAGGAAGTTAAGGATGGTATCAAATTGAAAGAAAAGGCAGACAATGATGCGAAAATTTGTGGTAGGTTAGAGGATTGGGACATTTTTAGAGACTAGCAAAGGATGACTAAAAAAATTATAAAGAGGGAGAAGATAGAGTATGAGTGTAAACTAGCAAATAATATAAAAACAGACAGTAAGAGCTTCTACAGGTATATAAAAAGGAAGAGAGTAGCTAAAGTAAACATTGGTCCCTTAGAGGATGAGACTGGGGAATTAATAATGGGAAATAGCGAAATGGCAGAGACTCCAAACAATTTTCTTGGATAGGTCTTCACGGTAGAAGACATGAAAAACATCCCAATATTAATGGATAATCAAGGGGCTTAGAGAGGGAGGAACTTAAAATAATCTCTATCACTAGAGAAAAAGTACTTGGCAAGCTAATGGGGCTAAAGGCCGACAAGTCCCCTGGACATGATGGCCTGCATCTTAGGGTCTTAAAAGAAGTGGCTGCAGAGATAGTGGATGCGTTGGTTTTAATCTACCAACATTCACTGGTATCTGGAGAGGTCCCAGCGGATTGGAAAAACGCAAATTTAACGCCACTATTCAAGAAAGGAGGGAGACAGAAAGCAGGAAACTATAGATCAGTTAGCCTAACATCTGTCATTGGGAAAATGCTGGAATCCATTATTAAGGAGGTAATAGCAGGACATTTAGAAAATCATAAGACAATCAAGCAGAGTCAACATGGTTTTATGAAAGGGAAATCGTGTTTGACAAATTTGAGAGAGTTCTTTGAGGGTGTAACAAACAGGGTGGATAAAGGGGAACCAGTGGATGTGGTGCATTTGGATTTCCAGAAGGCATTCGATAAGATGCCACATTGAAGGTTACTGCACAAGATAAGAACGCACGCGGGTGGGGGTAATAGTTTTGCAAGGATAAGTGTTGGCTAACTAACAGAAAACAGAGAGTCGGGATTAATGGGTCATTTTCCGGTTGGCAAACAGTAACTACTGGGGTGCCACAGGGATCAGTGCTGGGGCCTCAACCGTTTACAATCAATATTAATGACTTGGATGAAGGGACCGACTGTACTGTAGCCACATTTGCTGATGATACAAAGATAGGTGGGTTAGCAAGTGATGAGGAGGACACAAAGAGTCTGCAAAGGGATATAGATAGGTTAAGTGAGTGGGCACAAAATTGGCAGGTGGAGTATAATGTGCGAAAATGTGAGGTTATCCCCTTTGGAAGGATGAATGAAAAAGCAAATTATTATTTAAATGGAGTGAGACGACAAAATGCTGAGGTACAAAGGGATCTGGGGGTCCTAGTACATGTAACACAAAAACGTAAGCATGCAGGTACAGCAAGTAATTAGGAAGGCTAATGGAATGTTGGTCTTTATTGCAAGGGGTAAGGAGTGTAAAAGTAGGGAACTTTTGATGCAACTGTACAGGGCATTGGTGAGACCACGCCTGGAGTATTGCGTACAGTTGGGGTCTCCATATTTAAGGAAGGATATACTTGCATTGGAGGCAGTACAGAGAAGATTCACTAGGTTGATTCTTGCGATGAAGGGTTGACATATGAGGAAAGGTTGAGCAGGTTGGGCCTATACGCATTGGAGTTTAGAAGAATGAGAGGTGATCTTATTGAAATATATAAGAGTTTCAGGGGGATTGACAGGGTGGATGCTGAGAGGATGTTTCCTCTAGTGGGGGCTATCTAGAACTAGGGAGGATAGTTTCAGATTAAGGGGTCGCCCATTTAAGACGGAGATGAGAAGGAATTTCTTCGCTCAGAGGGATGTGAATCTTTGGAATTCTCTACCCCGGAGAACTGTGGAGGCGATGTCACTAAATATATTCAAGGCGGAGATTGACAGACATTTGAACTACAAGGGAGTCCAGGGGTACGGGGAGAAAGCGGGAAAGTGGTGTTGAGGCTAAGATTGGATCAGCCATGATCTTATTGAATGGCGGAGCAGGCTCGACGGGCCGATTGGCCAACTCCTGCTCCTGTTTCTTATGTTTTTATGTTCTATGTTGAGCTGGACATTGCAGTTGGAGTCTTGCCACGGGCGAACGCAAGTGATCTCGGCACCTACCTGCTGCCTCCGTAAATTCAAAGACTCGCTCTCCCACGCCTGCATAAATGACCACGTATCCCAGGGGCGAATGTGGTTGGCAAGCGTCCCTGGGATCACGTGGGTCAGCCCAACCAATGACAAAGGGGGATTCCCGTTATGCTTATGCAGATTCCATTTACCTACGGAATCTCCATAAGCATAATTGGAATCCCTTAATAAACACACTTTCGCAACACTGCAATAAAAATAAATCATCAGATGGTCAAAATTCATTAAAATTCAATTTAGTTAAACATTTAAAACAAAAATTTACTTTCTGCCAATAAATGCAAACAATTTTCAAGGGGCAAAAAATAAACTAAACTAATTGTAAAGGTATTTCTTTCGTTACGTCATAAAAACATTATTATAATATTTATTTTAAACTCTTACGCTGTTAAAAGCAAGCACACGGCTTTCATGTACCATCGTAAGAGTTTAAAATAGGTATTTTTTTAATGATGTAACCATACAAATACATTTAAAATTAATTTAGTTTATTTTTTGCCCCTTGAAGTATGTTTACATTTATTTGCAGAAAGTAAGTTTTTGTTTTAATTGTTTAACTAAATTGAATTTTAATAAATCAAGGCCGTGTGCCTGCATTTACCTAAGGGTCTGGTAGGTATTCTCTGGGCAGTAGTTGGCCAAATAGCCCAAACATACACCAGCCAATCTCCATTTCCTTGCGGATTCATGCGATCAGTTAAGCTGAAACTTGACAGATCGCAAATTAATGTTTTTCGTTCATGCGCATCGCATGCGGAACCCCGGAACTTGCGGGGCATTTACTACTGCCTTAGGCCTCGGGAAATCCGGGCCTTTTTGTTTCAATTTCTCACCTGGGTTGCACCGTAATTCTGGAGATATCGGATAGCTTGCCTGATGTACGGATCGGCCAATATTCAGTTGCATTAAAGTCAAGGGCAAAAAAGCAGAAAGGTGCTGGAAACATTCAACAGGTCAGGGAGCATCTGTGCAGAGAGAAACAGAGTTAATATTTCATTTTGATTAACTTTCATCAGAACTGGAGTAAGACATTTAAACGTGTTTAAGCAAGTGCAGAGCCAGGGAAAAAGGAACGGGAGGACAAATGGACAAGTTTTAATATGATGGATTGCATTGCTATTCAGTGATACACGAGATGATGGTGCAAGGCAAAAAGGCGTGGTAATGGGACATGTAAAGAGAAAAAAATGATGCATCCACTGTAGGAAGATTACCAGTAACTGTTATTCGCGCGAATGAGAGTGGTGGCGGTGATCTACAGTTGTTGAGATGTATGTTGAGTCCCAAAGGCTGTAAAGTGCCTAATAGAAAGATGAGGTGCTGTTGCTCGAGCTTGCCTTTGAACAGTGCAGGAGGCCGAGGCCAGAGAGGTCAGAGTGCGAGTGACGTGGAGAATTAAAGTTGTAAGAGACTGGAAGTTGTCTGTTACGCTTGGGGACCGAAAGCAGGTTTCCGGTAAACCGATCACCTACTCTGCATTTATTATCCCCAACTTTCCTAATTTCGCTAATTTCAGAGGAATTCATTAAATATCCGGCAGGACGCATAATGGACGGCCAACGCCCAATTTGTGCTAGAGCCCATAATGAATTTCTTCTTGTTTTCCCAAAACTACCAACAATACTTTACACAAACCGCATGGTGCTTGTTAAGTTGCATTAACCTAACTAGTCCTGCTTACTTAGATGATAGCAAAATACTGCGGATGCTGGAAATCCGAAATAACAACAGAAAACGCTGCAAAAACTCAGCAGGCCAGGCAGCATCCATGGAGAGAGAAACATAGTTCACGTTTCAGGTCGAAGAACTTGCATCAGAACTGGAAAAAAGCAGGAAATGAAATAGATTTAAAGCAAGGATAAAGCTGGGAAAAGGGGGAGGGGATGAAAGAACAAAAGGAGAGATAAAGAGGCATTGAGAGACATTAAGAGATTGTCAAGGCAAGAGGAGGTGTTAATGTGATAGGTTGTGGCTAAATGAAGTGTGAAATGCACTGGCAGAATGAAGGATAGCTGCGAACTTCTGGGAGGGAAAAAAAGGGGAGGGTAAACAAAAGGGTGGATGAAAAAGAAAAAAAAATGTGAGAGGGGCTGAGGTTATGATCTAAAATTGTTGAACTCGATGTTTAGTCCAGAGGGCTGTAGCGTGCCTAAATGAAAGATGAGGTGCTGTTCCTCGAGCTTACGCTGAGCTTCCGTGGAACAATGTAATAGGCCGAGGACGGTGAGGTCAGAGTGGGAGTGGAGCGGAGAATTAAAGTGACAGGCCACCGGAGTTCGCCTGCTGAATCCCAACGACCAAATCTAAACCAGATGTTTGCCAGTATCACACGCAATACACTGTCATAGAACAAATTCTGGATTACATAGGATTACAACGATATGCGGCACAGAAACAGGCCATTTAGCACTTAAGAACATAAGAACATACGAAATAAGAGAAGCAGCACAGAGTGAACAACTGCGAGTTTCGTAAGTGTGGCAGAGCGGCGGCGGACATGAGCGGGAGCAGACCGAGGCCCGAGAGCGGGGATAAAAGCAGCAACAGACCTGTATCAACAAGAGAAAACGGCAGTGTGACGTTACAGGTAAGTGATTGGTAGTGACTGTGAGCTAAGTTTTAAGAAAGTGACTCTGGGCTAAGTTTTACGTAAATGTATAACATATCACTAAATTTTTAAAATTAAACTTAATTGAATTAATTTAATAAACTAAACGAGGTAAATAATTTGGTTAATACTAAACTAATTAATTAACCAAATAAAACACTGGAAGAACAGGAGATCTGTTGCTGCTGCAATATGTAGGAGCTTGTGAACATTTTTGTCCAGGGTGACTACATCTGCGATAAGTATCTGCGGCTTGATGAACTTGGGCTCCGAGTTGAAGAGCTGGTGTCCGAGCTGCAGGCATTGCGAGACATTAGGGAGGGAGCACGTTACCTGGGCCTTTTACTCCAGGAGGCTGCCACACCCCTTAGATTAAATACTTTAGAATTGACAAGTGGACAGGGACAGGAGGGTGTGACTGCGAGTGAGGTAGATACGGGGATCCAGGAGGTAGTATTGCAGGAGCCTCAGTCCCTGCACTTGTCCAATATATTCGACGATTTTGCAACCCATGTGGACCAGTGTGGGGACTGCGGGGAGGATGAGCAAACTGACCACGGTGCCATGGTGCAGGAAGCCGTTCAAGTGGGGGGAGTAAAAAGGAAGGTGGTTGTAGTAGGTTACAGTATAGTTAGAGAGATAGACACTGTTCTCTGCAGCCAGGAGCGTGAGTCCCGAAGGCTATGTTGCCTACCCGGTGCCAGGTTAAAGGACATCTCCTCCGGGCTGGAGAAGAACTTGGATTGGGAGGGGGCGGATCCAGTTGTCATGGTCCACGTCGGTACCAACGACATAGGTAGGACAAGGAAAGAGGGTCTGCTGAGAGAGTTTGAGTAGTCAGGGACTAAATTACAATGCAGAACCACAAAGGTCAGAATCTCTGGATTATTACCGAAGCCACGAGCAAATTGGCATAGGCTCAATAGGATCTGGAAGATGCATGCGTGCATCAATGATTGGTGTGTGAGAATTGGGTTTCGATTCGTGGGGCACTGGCACAAGTACTGGGGACAGAGAGAACTGTTCCGTTGGGACAGAGTACACCTGAACCATGCTGGGACCAGCGTTCTCGCAAATCGAATAATTAAGGAGGTAGATAGGTCTTTAAACTAAATAAGGTGGGGGGTGGGAGGAGGTTCACGATGTAGAAAAATCTAGAATGCTAAAGAGAAAAGTCAAGGAAGCAGTGCAGGGAAGTGATTGGGGTAAGGGTAACAAGATTGTGTCAGAAAGGGAAAGAGCGTACAAACAAAGGGGTCCGGGTAAGAAAAAATAGTAATAAGACAAATAGGGCCAGAGTACAAAACAATGTTAAGATGTCTAAAAATGTTAAAAAGGCAAGTCTAAAGGCACTGTATCTGAATGCACGAAGCATTCGTCATAAGGTAGATTAATTGACAGCACAAATAGATGTAAACGGATATAATACAATTGCTATTACGGAGACGTGGCTGCAGTGTGACCAAGGCTGGGAGCTGAATATCCATGGATATCGATATTTCGGAAGAACAGGAGAAGAGGAAAAGGAGGTGGAGTGGCCTTGTTTTTAAAGGATGAAGTTAGAGCAATAGTTAGAAAAGATATTGGCGCAGAAAATCAAGGTGTAGAATCAGTCCGGTTGAAGCTAAGAAGAACCAAGGGACAGAAAATATTGGTGGGAGTTGTCTATAGGCCTACAAACAGTAGTAGTAATGTAGGCGATGGCATCAAATAGGAAATTAGAGATGCATGTAACAAGGGTACTACAGTAATCATGTGTGACTTTAATCTACATGTCGACTGGCCAAACAAAAATAGCAAAAATACTGTGGAGGATGAATTCCTGGAGTGTGTATGAGATGGTTTTTGAGACCAGTACGTTGAGGAGCCAACTAGGGAACAGGCTATCCTAGATTAGGTAATGTGCAATGAGAAGGGGTTAATTAATAATCTTGTTTTGCGGGGTCCTTTAGGGAAGAGTCACCATAATATGATAGAATTCTTCATTAAAATGGAAAGTGAAGAAATCCAATCCGAACCTAGGGTCCTAAATCTAAACAAAGGAAGCAACGATGGTATGAGGAGTGAGTTGGCTATGATAGATTCCTTAAAAGGCATGACAGTGGATAGGCAATGGCAAACATTTAAGGAACAAATGCATGAATTGCAACAATTATGCATTCCTTTCTGGCGCAAAAACACAAAAGTAAAAGCTGTCCAACCATGGCTAACAAAATAAATTAAGGATAGTATTAGATCCCAGAAATCCTAGAGAACCAAGGGTCTTGGGAGAAGGAGAAATTAAAGGAAATTAGTATTAGTAAAAAAATAGTGCTGGAGAAATTAATGGAACTGAAAGCTGATAAATCCGCAGGGACTGATAATCTGCATCCTAGAGTACTAAAAGAGGTAGCCATCGAAATAGTGGATGCATTGGATGTCATCTTCCAAAATTCTTTAGACTATGGAACAGTTCCTGCAGATTGGAGGGTGGCAAATGTAACACAACTATTTAAAAAAGGAGGGAGAGACAAAATAGGGAACTACAGACTGGTTAGCCTAATATCAGTTGTGGGGAAAGTGCTAGATTCTATTATAAAAGATGTGAAAACAGGACACTTAGAAAATATAAACGGCATTAGACAAAGTCAACAAAGATTTATGAAAGGGAAATGGTATTTGACAAACCTATTGGAGTTTTTTGAGGATGTAACTGGTAGAATAGATAAGGGAGAACCAGTGGATGTAGTGTATTTGGATTTTCAGAAGGCTTTTGATAAAGTTCCACGTAAGAGGTTTGTGTGCAAAATTAAAGCACATGGGCTTGGGGCTAATATACTGTCATGGATTGAAAATTGGATAACAGACAGGAAACAGAGAGTAGGAATAAATGGGTATTTTTCGGTGTGGCAGGCAGTGACTGGTGGGCACCGCAGGGATCAGTGCCTGGGCCCCAGCTATTCACAATATACATCAATGATTTGGATTATTGTACCAAATGTAATATTTCCAAGTTTGCTGACGACATGATACCAGGTGGGATTGTGAGTTTTGAGGAGGATGCAAAGAGACTTCAAGGCGATTTAGACAAGTTGAGTGAATGGGCAAATACATGGCAGATGCAGAATAACGTGGATAAATGTGAAGTTATCCACTTCGGTAGGAAAAACAGAAAGGTAGAGTATTATTTAAATGGTGATAGATTGGGAAATGTTGATGTACAAAGGGACCTGGGTGTCCTTGTACACCAGTCACTGAAAGCAAAAATGCAGGCGCAGCAAGCAGTTAGATAGACAAATGGTATGTATGTTAGCCTTCATTGATACAGGATTTGAGTACAGGAGCAAGGATGTCTTACTACAGTTGTACAGGGCCTTGGTGAGACCACACCTGAAGTACTGTGTGCAGTTTTGATCTCCTTACCTAAGAAAACATATACTTGCCATAGATGGAGTGCAGGGAAGGTGCTCCAGACCGATTCCTGGGATAGCAGGACTGTCGTATGAGGAGAGATTGGGTCGACTAGGCCTGTATTCACTAGAGATTAGAAGAATGAGATGGGATCTCATTGAAACGTGTAAAATTCTGACTGGGCTAGAGAGACTTGATGCAGGGACCATGTTTGGCCTGACTGGGTGTTCCAGAACGAAGGGTCACAAGCTCAGGATACGGGGTAGGGCATTCAGAACTGAGATGAGGAGAAATTTCTTCACTCATAGGGTGATGAACCTGTTGAACTCTCTGCCACAGAAGGCTGTGGAGGCCAAGTCACTGAATATATTTAAGAAGGAGATAGATAGATCTCTAGACACAGATGGCATCAAGGGGTATAGGGAGAGAGCGGGAATATGTTATTGAGATAGTAGATCAGCCATGATCATATTGAATGTTGGAGCAGGCTCGAAGGGCCGAATGTCCTACTCCTGCTCCTATTTTTCTATGTATCTATGTTTATATGAGTAGGCCATATGGCCCCTCGAGCCTTCACCGCCATTCAATCAGATCATGGCTGATCTTCGACCTCAACTAAACTTTCCCGCCCGATCTCCATATCCCTTGATTCACTTGGAGTCCAAAAATCTATGTATCTCAGCCTTGAATATACTCAAACACTCAGCATTCACAGCCCTCTGGGGCAGAGAATTCCAAAGATTCACAACACTCTGAGGGAAGAAATTACTCCTCATCTCAGACTTAAATAGCCTACACCTTATCCTGAGCATATGCCCCCTAGTTCTAGACAGTCCAGGGGAAACAACCTCTCAGCATCTACCCTGTCAATCCCCTTCATAATCTTTAATGTTTCATCGAGATCACCTCTCATTCTTCTAACCTCCAGAGAGTATAGGCCCATTCTACACAATCTCTCTTCGTGGGACAGCCCACTCATCCCAGGAATTAATCTAGTGAACCTTCGTTGCACCGCCTGCAAGACAGGTATATCCTTCCAATGATAAGGAGACCAAAACTGTGCACAGTACTCCAGGTGTGGTCTCACCAAGGCCCTGTACAATTGTAGCAAAACTTCCTTACTCTTATAATCCAACCCCCTTGCAATAAAGTCCAACATGCCATGTGCCTTCCTTATTGCTTGCTGTACCTGCATGCTAGATTTCTGTGTTTCTTGCACGAAGACGCCCACATCTCTCTGACAACAACATTTGAAAGTTTCTCACCATTTAAAAAAGATTCTGTTTTTCTATTCTTCCCACCAAATTGAATAACCTCACATTTCCCTTCCTTATACTCCATCTGCCACCTTACTGCCCACTCACTTAATCTAACTTTATCCCTTTGCAGACTCTGTGTTCTCCTCACAGCTTACTGTCCCACCTAGCTTTGTTTCATCTGCAAACTTGGATACATTACACTTGGTCCCTTCATCTATGTCATTAATATAGATTGTAAATAACTAAGGCCTCAAAACTGATCCTTGCGGCACCCCACTAGTTACAGCCTGATAACCGGAAACAAACATCCGTTTATCCCTACTCTCTGTTGTTTGTCCGTTAACCAATCCTCTATACATGCTACTATATTGCCACCAACCCCATGGCCCTAATCTTGTGTAATAACCTTTTATTTGGAAATCCAAATATTCAACATCCACTTGTTCCCCTTTACCAGTACATGTTGGCGTTCATGCTCCACTCGATCCTCCTCCCCTATTCCTCATTTAAATGTATCAGCATAATCCTCTATTCCCTTCCCCCTCATATGCTTGTCAGGCCTCTCCTGAATTGTATCTAAAGTATTCGCTTCAAACACTCCCTGTGATAGCGACTTCCACATTTTCAACACTCTCTGGGTAAAGAAGTTTCTTCTGAATTCCCTATTTGATTTCTTGTTGACTATCTTATATTGGCGGCCTTTAGTTTTGCTCTTCCCCACAAGTGGAAAAACTATCTCTGTATCCACTCTATCAAAATCTTTCATAATTTTAAAAACCTCGATTATGTCATCACTCACTTTCTCTTTTCAAGAGAAAAGAGACCCAGCTTGTTCATCCTTTCTTGATAAGTATACCCTCGCATTTCTGGTATCATCGTTATAAATTTTCTCTGCACCCTCTCCAGTGCCTCTGTATCCTTTTTATATTATGGCCACCAGAATTGTACGCAGTATATAATGCATTTCAATGTTATTTTTCTTCTCATATTACACACTATCCGACTTTGAGAATTCGCAAAAAAATACAGATTTCAATATTTGAATAACTTATAGGACAGATTGGCAATGGTGTTAGTATGCTAATGACTTCGGTACCACAGAGAAGGGGGTTTCCTAAATTCGCTACTTTTTATCGAAGAGGACATCGTCCCCATCATGTCACTGTAGGCTTAAGCTAAACAATGTGCAGCAAAAACTGATTGTGCAAGAAAAAGAAAGGGAAATAGTTGTTGCAAAATTTCCCCTAGTCTCTCGCAACTTTATATTTGCAAAACCTCCACAAGGCAAGTGACAATACATTTTCTGATACGATAAGATTACCTTTCACTATCACTGAGCTCCGCGGGAAAGGAACTCGGTTCGACCGTTCAGCAGTTGTTACATCAACATCCTGTTATTTCCATGGCGAGAAAACGCGCTCCGTTGCCATAGCGAGATGGTTCCGGCAGTCTGCAAAAAAACAGATCACCCACTTGCTCAACCGAGAACCACTTGGCTTTGCTCCAGCGAAGCATGTACGCAAGTTCCCACTGATGAGAAAGTTGAAGCAGCGACAGTCACAGGCGAAATGTTGATCCTAGAGCAAAGTGAAAAATCTGATGAAGGGAGGCACAGAATCGCAGAAGATAGAATGGTGAACTCTCAAGCTACCTATTAATAAACAACTTCGCCCTGTTTCATTATGGATTGTACTCTACGTCAATGACACGTCATTAGTTAATTTGCATTTTTCGCTGACAGCCTGAATCGTTTGTTACGCAATGTCGTTCCTCTTTTTGACTCGCCGACCATCTCACGTGCATCCTGTTTGTGCGAAATGTTTGCCAAATATGGATGTCCTGCCCAAAAGTTTCTTACCAAAGACTTTCGTTGTGGTTCGCACAGCTGCTGCAGTTTCCTTTTTTTCCAGAAGCTCAATCCTCAAATGCAAATACGCAGTGAACTTACGCTCTCCTCGCTTTCCCACCTCGCACTCTATGGGCAAGATGTCTCGAGCGGTCTTTCTACTTGTAATGGGTGAGTACTTGCTTTACAACCGCTGTGCGTGCAACTGAACACTTTGATAGTCTCTTTGCAGAACGGTGTGTGAAGCGTCCCACCTTGAAATCAGATTACTTGTGCAGGCAACCTTTCACTTAGGCTCCCTGGCCCTATTCTGTACTGAAGTGAAGTCCTACTTTTTTTAAATTTCGTTTTTGGTATGCGGGTGTCGCTGGCAAGGCCAGCATTTATTGCCCAGCCCTAATTGCCCTTGAGAAGGTGGTGGTGAGCCGCATTCTTGAACCGTTGGACCCGGTGTGCTGAAGGTACTCCCACAGTGCTGTTAGTTAGGGAGTTCCAGGATTTTGACCCAGTGACGATGAACGATCGGCGTATACCTTTAAGTCAGGCTGGTGATTTATGTCAGTATTAACTGACAGAGATTAAGGTATGGTTCCAAGATTTGGAGCGACAGCCGGGGTGAAAATCAACTTGCTGGGGCAATGCAAAACAGGAGGTATTGCAGGTGCCATGTGTTACGGTCGCCAAATATAGAAAATCATCGATTTGCATTGCCAGTGAAATCAATTAACTTCAACGGCGTCGCAATTCTGGGTTTAAATTGATGCAATTTCGGGCGTAACTTTCCTACTGCAGCTCCACATGAAATTGCACACCTTTGCGGTGTTGTGTGCCCCCACATAAGGGTGAAAGTTCAGCCAGGGGGAAAAATTCAGTTTGCTTGCGCCTCCTGTTAGCGCCTTAAGAGGGCGGTAATGGGGCGCAAAGCAACTAGCGCTCTTTGGCGGCGATGTTTGCGACACTCACGAAATTAACTAGACATTTGGCGGTGGCGCTAAATACTGCCGCCACGATCTCCTGCGCCGGCAGATCGTGACGTCAGTCGAGCGTGCAACGCCCCGGTAGCACCCCGGAGCGGATATTGAGTGGCGCCCCCTTCCTTACCGCCTTCCGCTAGCAATGACAGGTTGAGGGGAGCATTTTGCAGTCAGGAAGGGACTGCGGGAGCGCTATTCAAAGACGACCGCTTCCTGCCTTTTTTTGTTGGTGACATTTTTAGACCATGCATTCTGAGAGAGAGAGAGAGACTTCTGGAGAGATTCAACGCTGTGTGAAGGTGTTTTGGGTACTGAGCAGCACTTTGCAGATTCATTTTGATTTGTCCTTCCTTGTATCGATTTAGAAGAGACTGTGGGGGTGCACTCTGAGCTCTTTCCCTGGGCCTTTCTATTGTTCTTTCCAGCAGATTTGATGTACAGGTCTCTCCAGGCCGAGATTCAGGTCTGCAAAGAGCAGGATGCGGATGGAGAGCAAGATCAACCCTCCCTTTAAGAACTAGCCGGCGCCATTGTGTCTGTGTTCCATTGCTGACGGACATCACATGTGCTTCGCCAGCGCTCTGAGTTAGCGCCTCGTTCCTCGGCCTTTGCGCCTTAAGATATGTGTGTAGCACCTGATTTAGCTCTGTAATCACCTCCAGGGGCGATAAAAGCCAAGTTTGCAGTCGGAGGCGATAATTAGCGCCAGGCGATAATCTTTGCGCCCGGCCAATAATTGCGCCCCAAATGGTGTAGAGGAGCATAGGCATCTCGGGGTCCAGATACACAAATAATTAAAAGGAGCAACGCAGGTTAATAAGGCCATAACAAAGCAAATAGAGTATTGGGATAATAGATGATACAAAAAGGTCTGGAGGCAAAAAGTTATCACTGCCCAACAATGAGGATCTTTGTCCCACATATTGGTTAATGGGATATTTTAAGAAATTTTACGCTGCTTTCCATAATCCCAACACAAGTAAATGTAAAAAGACTCTTCTAAATCTCTATACAGAGGTTCCCAAACTTCGAGGGTGCGGTGGGCGCCAAGTGTATGGGCGGAGGGCGAGGAGCATCTTTCAACTCTGAGAAAGAAGGTTGTGATTTGAAGCCCCACTCCAGAGACTCGAGCACCATATCCGTTGATTCCCCTAGAGTCCATAAATTTATCTATCTCAGCCTTGAATATACTCAACGATTCAGCATCCGCAGCCATATGGGGTAGAGAATTCCAAAGATTCACAACCCTCTGAGTGAAGAAATAACTCCTTATCTAAGTTTTAAATGGACCACCCCTTATCCTGAGACTATGACTCCTAGTTCTTGTGTGTGTAAGTAATCAGTTACTACCTACTAGCTGTGATGTGTCCAAATTGAGATATTTTTGGTCCAAAGTAATCAGTTGCTATGCGCCTGAAGCAGCTCTGAAGGATCCAATCAGAGATGCTTTTGGTGTAACAGTAATCAGTTGCTATGCGCAAGAAGCAGCTCTGAAGGAAACAATCAGAGATGCCTTTAGTGCAACATTAATCAGTTGCTATGGGCCAGAAGCATATCTGAATGATCCTATCATAGATGCTTTTGGTGCCACTGTAATCAGTTGCTATGTGCCAGAAGCAGATCTGAATGATCCAATCATAGATGCTTTTTGTGCAACAGTATTCAGTTGCTATGCACTAGAAGCAACTCAAGAATGTGCAATCAGATTCGTGGCTTGTGATATAGCATATAGTTAGTACGCACCAAAAGGATTTCTGGTAGGTCCCCACCAGAGATGCTTTTGCTATCACATTTACTCAATTAACATGCAGCGAAAGTAGCTCCAGTAGGTCCAATCTCGGCTTTACAAATCAGCCACAAAATGCGCCACTAATGGTTACTCAAGGCTGCATCAGTTCAAGCAAAATACATTTATGTGACATTTGCGAGATGCAGCTTGAAAGCCGAGATGCTTGAAGGAATTGCCTATTTGAGGCATACGATCCTTACATGAATGAAGGCAGTTTTGTCGCCGTTGTCATGCCAATAGGTTTGAAATCAGCCGCATTCTTTCCGGTGCAGCACCCCGTCAATACTGCACTGGTCTAGATTAAGTGCTCAAGTCTCTTGAGTGGGGCTGGAAACCACAACCTTCTTTCTCAGAGGTAAAAGTGTTACCAAGGGTGACACTTTAAGGGCTCTGACACGTTGTTATTTGCGAAGCTCGATAATTAAATGTATATTTTGATTACTGTGCTTAAAATTGATTTGTGACTTTATCTTTTTCCACCAATTCATTTCAGGATTTTTCTTGGAAAACAACAGAGCTCACGGTATGTCTCTATAATAATTACAGCGCTTAATACTTACAAATATAATAGTAATGTATACTAACAATAATAGTGTCAGCTGTGGCCCAGTTGGTAGCACACTCGTCTGCTGAGTCAGAAGGTTGTGGGTTCAAGTCCCACTCCATGAGACTTGAGCACAAAAATCTAAGCTGACAATCCAGTGCAGTACAGAGGGAGCGCCGCACAGTCGGAGGTGCCGACATTCAGATGCGACGTTAAACCAAGGCCCCGTCTTTGCTCTCTCTCAGTTTGACGTAAAAGATCCCATGGCACTATTTCGAAGAAGAGCAGGGGAGTTATCCCCGGTGTCCTGGCCAATATTTAGTCCTCACTCAACATCCCAAATAAAAACAGATTATCTGGTCATTATTATATTGCTGCTGTTGGGAGCTTGCTGTGCGTAACTTGTCTGCCGTTTTCCCCTCCATTGCAAAATGACTACACTCCAAAAGTACTTCATTGGCTGTAAAGCGTTTTAGGACGTCCTGAGGTCGTCAAAGGCGCTGTAGAATTGCAAGTATTTTTTTATAGCTTGTTTGTAAATACATCAATTATTGACAAATTAAACCGCACAGCTCAGAAAGTTCTCACGGTGCATTGTGGATCTGTAATGAGTCAGTTGGGTCACTTAGCTGAATTGCATTTGGCGAAGTTGCGACGCAGGTTAACAAGGCCAATAAAAAAGCAAACAAAGCGCTAGGGTTTATTTCTAGAGGGATAGAATTGAAAAGTAGGGAAGTTATGCTAAAACTTTATTGAACGTTGGTTAGACCACACTTAAGAGTACTGCATACAGTTCTGGTCGCCATATTATACAAAGGATATAGAGGCACGGGAGAGGGTGCAGAGAAGATTTACAAGGATGATATTAGAAATGCAAGGTTATACATATCAGGAAAGGATGAGCAGGCTGGGTCTCTTTTCTCTTGAAAACAGAAGGCTGAGGGATGACCTAATAGAGGTCTTTAAAATTATGAAAGTTTTTGATAGATAGACACAGAGAGAACGATTGCACTTGTGGGGAAGAACATAACTAGGGACTATCAATATAAGATAGTCACCAAGAAATCCAATAGGGAATTCAGAAGAAACTTCTTTACCCAAAGAGTGGTGAGAATGTGGAACTCGCTACCATGGGGAGAGTTGAAGGGAATAGTATGGATGCATTTAAGGGGAGTCTAGACAAGTATATGGGGGAAAGGGAATAGAGGTTATGCTGATAGATTTAGATGAGGAAAGACGGGAGGAGTCTCGATTGGAGCATAAACGCTGGTATGGACTGGTTGGGCCAAATGGCCTGCTTCTGTGCCGTATATCCTATCTAATCCTATGTAAGTAATCAAGCAAGTTGTAGGACTGTGAAATCTACTACTTCAACATTAACAACAAATTGCATTTATATAGCACCTAAAACGTAGGAAAACGTCCCATGGAGCTTCACAGGTTCGATTATCAAACATAATTGACACGGAGACACATAACGAGATTTTAAGGCAAGTGACCAAAAGCTTGGTCAAAGAGGTAGGGTTTAAGGAACGTCTTAAAGGGAGAGAGAGATAATGGCGGAGAAGTTTAGGGAGGGGAATCCAGAGCTTAGGGCCCAGGCAGCTGAAAGCACGGTCGCCAATGGTGGATCGATGGGAATCCGGGATGCACAAGAGGGCAGAATTGGAGGAGCGCGGAGATCTATGAGGGCTGGTAGGTTGGAGGAGGTTACAGAGATAGGGAGGGGTGAGGTCATGGAGCGATTTTAGAGCATGGGTGAAAAATTCTGAATTTTAAAATTTAAGGGAGCTAGTGACTGATGCAGACAACATCTCAATTGTTAGAAATAGGTTAGATAGGTGATTGCAGGGAAGGGGATTATAAGGGTAAAGATGTCTTACTGCAATTATATAGGGCCCTGGTCAGACCACACCTGGAGTATTGTGTACAGTTTTTGTCTACTTATCTAAGGAAAGATATACTTGCCATAGAGGGAGTGCAACGAAGGTTCACCAGTCTGGTTCCTGGGATGGGGGTATTGTCCTATGAGGAGATATGGAGTAGACTGAGCCTATATTCTCTAGAGTTTAGAAGAATGAGAGGTGATCTCATTGAATCATACACAATTCTTACATGACTTGATAGGGTAGATGCAAGGAGGATATGTCCCCTGGATGGGGAGTCCAGAACCAGGGGTCGCAGTCTCAGAATAAAGTGTCGGCCATTTAGGATTCAGATGTGGAGAAATGTCTTCACTCATAGGGTGGTGAATATTTGGAACTCACTTCCCCAGAGAGATGTGGAGGCTCAGTCGTTGAGTATATTCAAGACAGAGATCGATAGTTGTTTTAATATTAAGGGAACCAAGGGATATGGGGATAGTGCAGGAAAGTGGAGATGAGGTACAAGATCAACCATGATCTTAGTGAATGGCGGAGTAGGCTCGAGGGGCCAAATGGCCTACTCCTGCTCCCATTTCTTATGTGTTTATGTCCTTATAGTGTAATGGGAGCAAGGCTGCCAATGAGTGTAGCACAGATACGGACAGTTTGGGCAGCATGGTCCATTATCGTGCTGCATTATCTTTGCAAATTCATGTAGACTCACATGTAATGAGATAGTTACTTTGGCTTAGTTGTGAAATATGCGATGTAGGTCGGAGGACAGTAAATACAAAGATGTTTAAGTTAAATTCGGAGGGCATGTGTGTAAATGCACCAAGTTTGGTTAGTAAGTTTGTTGAACTGCAGGGTGCAAATAGCCACCGGGATAATATGATGCGATGGCGATCAGTGAGACCAGGCTCAAAAAAGGTGTGGATTGCGTGCATAATATTCCAGGATACAGGTAATCAGAAAAGAGAGGAACGGAAAAAAGGAGGTGGTGGGGCAGTTTTGATTAAGGAAAACAATTGTGCTAGAAAGAAAGAAAGAAAGTCCTCCAGTGAACAAAGACAGAATCTAATTGCATTGCGTTGAGAACCAATAACGTGCTATGACGGTACTTGGTTTATTTTAAAGGCCACCAAATATTGGGAAGGAGACAGAGGAGCAAATGTGCATAGAAAGTACTGAGAGCTGCAACAAAAATAGAGTATGGATAATGGGAGACTTTAACTACCCCAACATTGAATTGGGCAGTGAATGTGCTAAGGGCAGAGAAGGAGGAGAATTCTCAAATGTTTTCAGGAGAATCTTCTTCATCAGAACGTTTACTGCCCAACGAGGAAGGAGGAATTGCTGGAAATTGTACTGGGTAATGAAGTGGCTCAAGTGAAGAATGTCACAGTCTGGGAGCATAACTGTAATAGTGATCATAGTAACGTCAGAATTGGGTTACAGTAGCATAGTAGCATAGATGACACAAAGCTGGGTGGGCGTGTGTGCTGTGAGGAGGATGCCGAGAAACTCCAGGATGATTTGGACAGGTTGGGTGATTGGGCAGGTGCAATATAACGTGGATAAATGCGAGGTTATCCACTTTGGTGTCAAAAACATTAAGGCAGATTATTATCTGAATGGCAATAGATTGGGAGAAAGGGAAGGTAAACGAGACCTGGATGTGCTTGTGCACCAGTCGCTGAAGGTAAGCATGCAGGTGCAGCAGGCGGTTAAGAAGGCAAATGGTATGTTGGCATTCGTAGCCAGAGGGTTTGAGTACAGGAACAAGGATGTCTTGCTGCAGTTGTACAGGGCCTTGGTAAGACCACATCTTGAGTATTGAGTGCAGTTTTGGTCGCCTTATCTGAGGAAGGAGCTTCTTGCCATGGAAGGAATTCAGCGAAGATTGATCAGGCTGAACCTGGGATGGCAGGAATGACGTATGAGGAGAGATTGGGCCGATTGGGCATATACTCGCTGGTGTTTAGAAGAATGAGAGGGGATCTCATTGAAACTTATAAAATTCTGAAAGGACTGGACCGACTAGATGCAGCAAGGATGTTCCCTGTGGTCGGGGAGTCTAGATCCAGGGGTCACAGTCTAAGGATAAGCGGTAGCCATTTAGGACAGAAATGAGGAGGAATTTCTTCACTCAGAGAGTGGTGAACCTGTGGAATTCTCTACCACAGAAGGCAGTAGAGGCCAATTCATTAAATAGACTCAAGAAGGAGTTGGATATATTTCTTAAGGCTAAAGGTATCAAGGGATATGGGGAGAAGGCAGGGACAGGGTACTGAATTTGGATGATCAGCCATGATCGCATTGAATGGCGGAGCAGGCTAGAGGGCCCGAATGGCCTACTCCTGCTCCTATCTTCTATGTGTCTATGTTTCTCTAATGTTATGTTACTGTACTAGTAATCCAGAGGGCTGGACTATTAATCCGTGAGACAAGAATTAAAATTCCACCACAGGAATTTAAATTCAGTTAATTAATTAAAATCTGGAATAAAAAGCTCGTATCAGTAATGGTGACCATGAAACTACTGGATTATTGTAAAAACCCAACTGCTTCACTAATGTCCTTTAAGGAAGGAAATCTGCCGACCTTATCTGGCGTACATGTGACTCCAGGTCCAAAGCAATGTGTTTGAATCTTAACTGCCCTCTGAAATGGCCTTGCAAACCATTCAGTTGTTTTCAAGAAGGCGGCTCACCACCACCTTCTCAAGGGAAACTAGGGATGGGCAATAAATGCTGGCCTTGCCGGTGACGTCCATATCTCCTAAATTAATTTAAAAAAGATTAGATAGGAAGCCGGGCAAGGAGCAATCTGGAAAAAAAATACTTAACCGGAGAAGGACTAATTTCAGCGAGTTGAGGAAGTATCTGGCCCTGGTAAATAGGAGTCAAAGACTGGCAGGTAAAAATGAAATGGAGGAATCGGCTGTCATTAAAGAGGATGTGGTTCGGGTACAGTCGAGGTACTTTTTTACAAGGAGGAAAGGTAGGGCAACCAAAGCCAGAGCTCCCTGGCCGACACATTATTTAGAGAGTAGGATGAAGCATAAAAAGTGGCGTGTGGAAGATGTCAGCTTGATAATACAAGGGAGCATTAGGCTGAAGATAAAACAATACTTTGGAGAAGTGAACGCTCCAACTGCCTCCCGGCATCCACAACGTTTTGAGGCAGTGAGTTCAAAAAACAAAAACAACAACAACAACAACTTGTATTAATATAGCGCCTTTAACGTAGTTAAACGTCCAAAGGCGCTTTAAAGGAGTATTGAAAGATAAAAAACATTGACACCCAGCCACATAAGGAGAAATTAGGGCAGTGACCAAAAGCTTGGTCAAAGAGGTAGATTCTAAGGAGCGTCTTAAAGGAGGGAAGATGGTAGCGAGGTGGAGAGGTTTATGCAGGGAATTCCAGAGCTTAAGGCCAAGGCAACAGAAGGCACGGCCACCAATGGTAGAGCGATTACAAACAGAGATGCTCAAGAGGGCAGAATTAGAGGAGCGCAGATTTCTCGGGGGTTGTGGGGCTGAAGGAGATGACAGAGGTATGGAGGGGCGAGGGCCATGGAGGGATTTGAAAACAAGGATGAGAATTTTGAAATCGAGGCGTTGCTCAACCGGGAGCCAATGTAGGTCAGCGAGCACAGGGGAGATGGGTGAAGGGGACTTGGTGCGAGTTAGGACACGGGCTGCCGAGTTTTGGATGACTTCAAGTTTACGTAGGGTAGAATGTGTTAAGGCAGGCCAGGAGTGCCTTGGAATAGTCAAGTCTCGTGCTCTGCTAAACTTTCTGTGAAAAAAGTGTTTCCTGATTTTGCCCCTAAATGGGTCTAATTATCTCCTTAACGTTCACCGCCTGGTTGCCTCCACACCTGCAAAGGTTTCCTCAAAATGTGTGGCTCGCCGTGGGTCCTTTCGCCTTCCGTATGTTCTCACCTAATTTCTTCTGAGTGCGATACTCTGAATGAGATGGAACATGTCATTGTGTGAAAGGTCCGATATGAATGTATGTGTTAATATTTCGTATTATTATTACAGATATTTACAAGCCGGATATCATGTTAGAACCATATTCTGGGGAGGCCATTATCGGCGATGAAGTAAACATTACATGTATGGCTCCTTTCAGCTATCCAGGAAGTACATTTCTGTTACATAAAATTGGTGATGCACCAGCTACCCAGCAACAAAAAGCGCCCGATGGATATTATCTGGCTATTTTCTCGTTTACGAGAATACAGCAGAGCGATGAAGGCACATACGCATGTCAGTATATATCAGAAGATGGAGTTCCCTTTAATTCGTCCTGGAGTGACACTGAAACAATCATTGTGAAGCGTAAGTCCTTTTCCAAATCATAGATTACATTATCCCGTTTTAGTTGATATGCAGAGCATTAAAAGGTATTGGGCCGTATTTTCCGATCGGCGGCTTCCAGCGTGCGTAGACCTCCGATCTGGAAAAAAATCTACGGACTTACCTGAGGGCTCCCGCGGTCTGCACACTTCCGCTCCTGGGCCTCTGCAACTCGAAATGTGCAGGGCCCAAGTATCCCAGAGGCACATGCGGTTTGCATGCGTCCCTGGGATCACGTGTGCCATGGGGAGCCAATCAAAGAAGGGAATCTCCTTTCATACACTTGATAGATAGCCCTGTCAAATATATGAATGGAGATCACCCCAAAAAGCACTGTAAAAAATAAAATAAAATAAAAAACATCACATTTTCAAAATAGTTGAAATTACAATAATTTTTTTGGAAAAAATAATTAAAGTTTTTTATTGGGCTAAAAATATAATTACTTTTTTTTAAAGTATTTTTAAATGATAAATGAGTGAAATTTTTCTTTTCAAATCTTATGCTGGTAAGCCAGGTGTAAGATTTCTTAGGGTTTTCTGTGGGCGGAGGTTCTCCAGAAAGCAAAACTATCCGCCCGCAGAGGCCTTTCGCCAGGGCAGGCGTCCAATCTGTCAAGAGCATTCTTGACAGATCGAAAATGCCGGTTTTCGGCGCACGCGCTTGGCATGCCTGAAACCGGCATTTCCGATATCCCGACGGGTGGGTACACAGCGCGTACACACCCATAGGGATAGGAATATCAGGTCCATTATTTTCTTTGATAATTATTCCGAAAGAGTGTAACATTGATGATTCCTCATTTCACTTCTTTTTTTGCCATATGCAAGCCATATTCTGCTAAAATTTAGAATAAACAAACATTTATGCTGCTTTTAAAGAACAAATCCCAGATAAAGCAATACGAAAAGCTTGCTTGAAGTGTTCATGTGCGGATATTTGACACAGCATTTCCTTATCTGGCACGGTTTGAATTTGTTATGAATCCTCACCGAATAACTGAATATAGAAGCAATTATAGAACAATAGGAGCAGGAGTAGGCCATTCGGCCCTTCGGGGTTTCTCCGCCATTCAATTTGATCTTGGCTGATTCTCTATCTCAATACCATATTCCCGCTCTCTCCCCATACCCCATGATGTCTTTTTTGCCTAGAAATCTATCTACCTCCTTCTTAAATATATTCAGTGACTTGGCCTCCACAGACTTCTGTGGTACAGAATTCCACAGGTTCTCCCTTCTCTGAGTGAAGAAATATCTCCTCATCTCAGTCCTAAATGTCTACCTCCATACCCTGAAACTGTGACCCCTCGTTCTAGTACCCCCAGCCTGGGGTAACATCTTCACTGCATCCAGTCTGTCTAGCCCTGTCAGAATTTTATAAGTTTGAATGCGATCCCCTCTCATTCATATAAACTCAATCAATACAGACCTAGTCGACTAATCTCTCCTCATACGACAGTGCTGCCACCTCCAGAATCAGTCTAGTGAACATTCGCTGCACTCCATCTATGGCAAGTATATCATTTCTTAGGTAAGGAGAACAAAACTGCACACAGTACTCCAGGTGTTGTATCACCAAGACCCTGTATAACTGTCGTAAGACATCCGTGCTCCTGTACTTAAAATTCTTGCGATGAAGGCCAACATACCATTTTCTTCCGAATTGCTTGCTGCACCTGCATCTTTGCTTTCAGGGTCAGACGTGAAAGCAAAATATCTTTCAATAGCGGGTTTCCTAACAGGGGCGCGGGGACGTGAGAGGCAACAACACATTGTAGGACCAGAGATAAAATAGGAACATGATTCGCTAGACGAAAAAAACCGAGGTCCATCTAGCTCGCCTTCTACCATCCTGATAGTCGCATGGTGCAATGACAATGGAATTAGAATCATAGAATGGTACAGCACAGAATGAAGTCATTCGGCCCATAGAGCCTCTACCGGCTGATTGAAAGAGATATCCAATTAATACAATTCTCCTGCTCTTAATAAAAGCCCTGCAAATCTGTCCCGTGCAAGATTTCATCAAATTCCCTATTGAAAATGATTGTTCATTCTGCTGCCACCACATCTTCAAGCAGTGCAGCCTTGATCATAACAACTCGCGCATAAAAATAAATCTCATCTCGCATCTGGTTCCTAAGCCATTTATCTTAAATCTGTGCCCTCTGGTTATCGACTTTCCTGCTTTTGGAAACAGATTACCCTTATTTGTTCTATCAGAACCCTTCATGATTTTGAACACCTCTATTGAATGTAGTCTTAGGGCTGGAATTTCATTGACCCGTGAAGGCGGGTTTGGAGACGTGTGGGGGGTTAAAGTTGCAGATTCGGGGGTCCCGAACCCATCCCGCCCCCAACCCGCCTCCATGCAAGTTTCGCTGGAGGCGGGTACCCGACCTGTGCTGGGACCCGCCTCCCCGAGGCGGGAAGGGGATTAGTGACAATTAACTGCTTGTTAACAGGTAGTTAACAGGCAGTTTTTTGCCTAATCCCTATTTTAAAAGCTGAAATGTGGGCTTCCCGACAGGTCCCAACCACGCCAAGTTAGCGAGGCGGACCGTGGGTCTGCAGGGGTTGGAGGGGTCGATATGTCCAGTAGGCAGGTGCGTGATGGGTGCATGTCTGCAGAGGTAAGTGTGTAAGGTAAGTGTAAAATGTAGACAAACGTTTTACTTACCTTAACTTCCTCCTGCAGGTGTCAGCCCTTCACGTCTCGGGAGTCAGAAATCTCACCGGCACAGAAAGCACAATGGCCGTGGTGCTGTCAAAAACTGCAGCCTCTGCTTTCTGTGTTGGATTGATTTCTAACTGAGTCTAAGAGGAAGGACTCAAGCCTCTTAGAAGACAGATTGTCAGTGCTTGACCGCTTCACAGAGCTGTCAAACGCTGATATTTCATCTGTCAAAAGCTCTTGACAGATGAAATGTCAATCTGTGACGTCACCTGTTGCCGGGTGGCCCTTAATTGGACAGCTGAGCTCACTGGGCGGGCTGAACAAGGTCAATCAAGTGAACATGCGGTGGGTTGGCCAGAAGTCGATGGAGGCGGGACTACAACCCAAAAAGTGGGAGTCCCGCCTCCATCACGTCCGCAGTATGAAAATCCAGCCCTTAATGTCCATTCTGTGAAGAACAGCCGCAGCTTCTCTAGGCTCTCCACATAACTGAAGTCCAGCATTCCTGTTGCGATTCCAGCAATTCTCCTGTTCAGCCTCTTAAGGCATTGACATCCTTCTTAAAGTGTGGTGCCCAGGATTGGACACAATACCCCAGCTAGGGCATCAGCTGAGATTTTTAAATGCTTTGTATGACATTCCTGCTTTTATACTCTAGGAGCTGGATTTTTATTCACCCGTGGAGGTGGGTTTGAAGGCGTGTGGGGAGTTAAAATGTGAAAATATCAAGCCCGCCTCCACCGCGCCTCCACGCAATTTTAATTAAATGGTTTCTGCTGGTCTTGACGCCGTCCCGCCTCCAAGAGGCGGGATAGTCTATTAAGGCCCTTAACAAGCACTAAATTGCCTCTATAATGGCATTTTGAGAGGCCTTTGTGATTTTAGCCCTTTTTCTATGTGAAGCACGCCTGTTCTGAACCACGAATGTGAAACCTGGCGGGAGCACTTTTGAATAGCTGACTATCAGCTGCAGGTCCACTATTACAACGGAGATGATGATGTTGTAGTAGTAGTAATAGCAGTAGTAGTAGTAGTAGTAGTAGTAGTAGTAGTAGTAGTAGTAGTAGTAGTAGGAGGAGGAGGAGGAGGAGGAGGAGACGACGACATCATCATATCTGGGAGGGGTTGTGCAAAAATATCTGGGAGCGGACTTAGGGCTGCTGCTGCTCGTTTTGCATCCAGGTCCTCTCACAGCAAAGGCCAGGCAGTCTTTGCAGACCTTCAATGCAGCAGCAATGATGACATCATCAGAGGCGACTTTCAGACTGAAAACACTAATTGGTTCATGGGTTCCCACATGCTGGAACTCAATTGCCCAATTAGGTGAAAATCGCATCAATCTCCCACACCCAATTGCCGTCGGGTGGGTAACACGAAGAGTGGATGACACACCGCCCCAGTATCAAAATCCAGCCCTATTACTTTATTAATAATGACAAAAATCCTGTATGCTTACTCTAACAGCTTTCTGATCTTGTCCTTTCACCGGCAAATATTTCTATACATAAAATCCCAGATCTTTCTGTTCCTGCAACTGTATAAAATTGCACAAATTAGTACATATTGCCACTCATCAGTCTTCATACCAAAATGAATCCCTCGACACTCCTCTGCGTTAAATTTCATCTTCTCATTTCAACAATCTGTATATATCCTGCTGAAGTCTTTTACTATTATTATCACTGTTTCCTACATTTCCGAGTCATCTGCAAAGTTATGTACTGTTTATCAAAGTCCAGGCCATGAATATATATCAAAGAGCGCAGCGGCCCTAATACTGATCATTGGGGGACACTATTGCATACTTCCCTCCAATGTGAAAAGCAGCCGTTCACCACTACTTTCTGTTTTCTGTCCCTTAACCAAATTTGTATCCATACTGACAGTGCCTCTTTAATACAATGCGCTTCAATATTTCTAATAAATCTGTTATCTGTCTTTCCAAACGCGTTCTGAAGTCCCATATACACAATATCAACCGTTTTACATAGAAACATAGAAGATAGCAGCAGGAGTAGGCCATTCGGCCCCACGAGCCTGCTCCGCCATGCGATGAGATCATGGCTGATCATCCAAACACAGTACCCTGTCCCTGTCTTCTCCCCATATCCCTTGATACCTTTAGCCTTAAGAAATATATCTAACTCCTTCAAAAATATATTTACTGACTTGGCCTCAACTGCCTTCTGTGGTAGAGAATTCCACAGGTTCACCACTCTCTGGGTGAAAAAATTCCTCCTCATCTCTGTCCTTAATGGCTTACCCCTTATCTTTAGACTGTGACCTCTTATTCTAGACTCCCCGGCCATCGGGAACATCCTCCTGCATCCAGTCTGTCTAGCCCTGTTAGAATTTTATAAGTTTCAATGAGATCTCCTCTCATTCTTCTTAACTCCAGCGACTATAATCCCAATCGACCCAATCTCTCCTCGTACTTCATTTCTGCCATCCCAGGTATATGTCTGGTGAATCTCCGCTGCACACCCTTGTTGACTACTCATATGGCTTAGTCAAAAACAGACCCAAACATCTGGCGAGCAATAACTCCAGTGCTGGCGTGCTGTGAGAAACACAGGTTAAAAGTGAAATGTGCCATCTGAGTATGCAGCAATTACCAAATGTCATGTCTCAAAATTACTGTGTGTCAAAGTGTTATTCCCTCAAAGAAATCTATCCAATTTGCATTCGAATGAATCAGTGCTAACTGTATCCACCGTCTCCCTTGGGAGTCTTTACTGTAGATTGACCACTGGCTCATGGAAATAGTGGCCCGGATTTAACGGGTCATCTGACGGTGCATGCGCGAAAACCCGGAACTTGCGATCTGTCAAGATTCGGATTGACAGATCGTACCAATCTGAAGGAAATGGACATTCACTGGCGCAGGGTTGGGCTATTTTTCCAACTATTGCCCAGCGAATGCCCACGAAATGCTAACGACAAGTAAAAGCAGGCGTCAGGCCTTCTCTTTACCAGTGTAAGTGTTAAAATAAATGTTAAAACAAAATTTAAGCAATCAATTTAAATATTCCCTTAGATTTAAAATCAGTTTAGGTTATTTTGTCCATTGTAAAAATGTTTAAATTTATTTTTCCAAATATTAAATTTTTATTGTAAATGTTTAATGAACTGGTATTTTAATTAATTTTGATCCTCTTCTGATTATTTTTATTTCAGTGTTGTGTACATGTGCTTTTTAGGGGATTACTATTTTGCTTTTGGGGATTCCGTACGTAATTGCAATCGCCATTCGCATAATGGGAATCCCCTTTGTGGTTAGTTGGGCCCTCCCACGTGATCCTAGAGATGTTTGCAAATCGCGTGCGCCCCTGAGAAACGTGTGCATTTAAGCAGGCCTACTCATGCAGGCCCCAGAGAGCAAGAGTTCGAAGGTCCGGAGCAATCATTTGGCGTAGTGTTTCCTAGCGGTTTGGAAGCGTTGGATAACACAACAAGCCTCGGACAGCAATATCCAAACCAATGTTTCTGCAGAGAAAGTGACTAAAAAAGCATACGGATCCTGGGTTTCATAAATAGCAGCATAGAGTAGAAAAGCAAGGTAGTTATGGTGAACCTTTATAAAACCCTGTTTCGGCCTCAACTGGAGTATTGTGTCCAATTCTGGGACTTTAGGAAGGTTATGAAGGCCATAGAGAGGGTGGCTAAATGATTTACATGAATAATTCTACAGATGAGGGACTTCAGTTATGGAGATAGACTGGAGAAGCTGGGGTTGCTCTCCTTAGAGCAGAGAAAGATGAGAGGAGATTTAATAGAGATGTTGAAAATCGTGAGGGGCCTAGACAGTGTAGATAGAAAGAAACTGTTCCCATTGGCAAAAGGGAACCAGAGGACACAGATTTAAGGTGATTGGCAGGAGACCCAAAGGCGACATGAGGAAGAAACTTGTTTCCGCAGTGAGTGGTTAGGAGTCGGAATGCACTGCCTGAGAGGGTGGTGGAGGCAGGTGCAATCGTGGCTTTCAAAAGGGAACTGGTAAGTACCTGAAGGAAAAATAATGCAGGGCTACGGGGAGTGGGACTACCTGCTGTTCTCTTGCAGAGATCTGACACGGGCTCTTCGGCCCGAATGGCCTCATTCTGTGCTGTAAGCATGCTATGATTAGTTCATAATTTACCCCCTTCAAGCGAAGGCCATATCCACCAGTTCTACTTTTCTGGACAAGGTGAAACCACGTGCCTTTTTTTACATTATCTAGTTGGTTTGAAATTATAAAATTAGCAATCAAATCCCCTCTCAAACCTTCTCTTTTTCAGTCAGAACACGCCCATCTTAGATTATCGCATCTCATAATCCAGTGCCCAAATCAAAAATTCAAACCATCATTCCTAGGTACCGCCATTTAGCAGAGGGGCCGCTCAATTTTTTAAACAGGTCGACGGAATGCCCCCATTGTGTTATGCTAAGAGTAATTTCGTGCGAAATTTCATATTTCCTATATTTTATTTCAATTTATTGCAGCCCTCGAGAAGCCCACGACCTCACTTGTCCCAGCATCCGGTGAAGCCACTCAAGGAACCAATGTAACCATAACCTGCGTAGATCGGACAAAGCGTCCAGGCATTCGATTTTCTTTATTACGGGTCAGGAGTGCAAAATTAATTCGAGAAAAAGCTGCCAAACCAGGGACACATGCAGTCAACTTTTACCTCACAGATGTGCAGGACAATGATGAAGATGTCTATCAGTGTAGATATCGAATGGAAGGAGCCAATGGAATTTGGAGTGAATCTCCGCCCAGTGACCCCATTAGAGTAACAGTAATTGGTGAGTTAATTCCAGCGTCAGCTAATTAATGTTGCTCAAATTTGCTATTTTTACAACTTAAGGACTTATATCATAATATTGACTTGAATGCAATTGTAACGTAAAGTTAAGGCTTTGGCTTCCCAAAATATTGTTCTGGATTTTGCGGGGACGAAGATGGCGTCCACACAGCATACGCTGGCGTTAGCCCTCAGAGCGGCTTCTCAAGTTCCGGGTTTCAGCATGCGCTGCGCATGCGCGATAACCAGGCACTTGCATTCTGTCTGGTTCACCCTGATTGATCATCCGTATGCGCCCCAAAAACAGATTCGCTGGTGCAGTTTGACTTGCCCAACTACTACCCTGCCAATGCCCACGAAACACAAGCGTAGGGCCTGTTTTTACGAGAGTAACAGTTAAAAAAAATATATAACTAAAATTTGTAAAATGATTAAAACATGCAGAAATATTTAGAATTAGTTCATGTAAAATTTGGGACGGATTAAAATGTTTTTATTATTTCTCAATTAATTACATTTTTATTTTAAATTCCAAATCAAAGGAACTTTGAATTAATTTTGAAAATGTGAATAATTATTTTGGTTAGAATTCTGTTTTATTTGGGGATTCCTCAGAAGCTTATGGGGATTCCAACCGGCTGCGTCCCTGGGATCCATGGGCCTTTTGCGCAGGCATACGCCTGCAGGCCCAGGAAGCGAAGACAGGAAGCTTGGGAAACACATGGTGCTTTCCTAGTTTTTTTCAGGTAGGAGGCGTACTCCGGAGGAACGCCTCCGACCGCAAATTTCAAACACTTCTTAGGCAAAGCACAAACTAATGGTACTCACTTTGGGTGGACAATCTTCTTGGCCGGCAACATAGAACTGGCGATTTCGCACTAGGCGCCTGTGATACGGGCTGCCCGATAAAATGGGCCTGTATTTGCGGTTGAAGGCTTCCCGTGGGCGAATGCCTCCGAACCGCAAGAAAATTGCGACCCTACCTGATGGTCCTGGTGGTTCGAACACTTGCGCTTCATGGCCTCTGCGGCTACGCATGGGTAAAGTCCCACGTATCCCAGCGGCGCACGCGGTTCGCAAGCGCCCTTGGTACCACGTGGGCCAGGCCAACCAATCAAAAAGGGGGATCCCCATCCTGCTTATGGGGATTCCATTTCGGTATCCCCTAAAAGCACAATTACACACCAGTTAAATTAAAATAAATCATTACATGTTCAACTTTAATTAAAATACCAATTTAAATAAACATTAAAAAAGTTAAAACATTTTTTGAAAAATAACTATAAGCCTTTTAAATGGGCTCAGAATAACCTATAACAAATTATAAAGTTTTTTATATTGTTTAAATAATTAAAAAAATATATTTTAATATTTAGTTATACTCTTATGCTGGTAAAAGAAGGCCTCCTTTTACCAGGTCTAAGAGTTTCACGGGCATTGGCTGGGCAATCGATGGACAAATAACCCAAGACTGCGCCAGCGAATGTACGTTTCCTGGGGATACGGTAGAGTTGAGAGCTGAAACTGAACAGATAGCAAGTTCCTGTTTTTTACGCATCCGCATTGCACGTGGAAACCCAGAACTTGTGGGGCACTTATGGCACAACATCATTGGCCGCATAAAAACCGGACCGTTGACTTAAATGATAAGGGGGCGCAATTTGCTCTAAAAGTCGTCACAATTCTATTTTAGTAGGGATAATAAAGCTCGTTTTTGTTTTAATCTACATATAGACTGGCCAAACCGAATTAGCAGTAATAGTGTGGAGGACGTATTTCATGGAATGTATACCAGATAGTTTTCTAGACCAGTATGTTGAGGAACCAACTTGGGAACAGGCTATTTAAGATCTAGTATTGTGCAATGAGAAAGGGTTAATTATTAACCTTGTAGTAAAGGGGTTCTTAGGGAAGAGTCACCATAATATGATACAATTTTATATTAAGATTGAAAGTGATTTAGTTAAATCCGAAACTAGGGTCTGAAATCTAAACAAAGCAAACTACGTAGGTTTGAGGGGTGAGTTGGCTAATGTAGATTTGGAAATTACATTAAAAGGCTTGACAGTAGATAAGCAGTGGCTAGCATTTAAAGAATTATAAATAATTTGCAACAAATATACGTTCCTTTAAGGCACAAAAACCCCGCAGGAAAAGTGGTCCAACGGTGGCTAACAAGAGAAGTTAAAGATAGTATTAGATCAAAGGTAGCGGCTTATAAAGTTGCCAAAAAGAGCAGTAAGCCTGAGGATTGGGAGGATTTTAGAAATCAGGAAAGGAGGACCAAGAAGTTGATAGAAAAAATGCAAAATAAAATATGAGAGTAAACTAGCGAGAGAGTTACAAACAGACTGTAAAAGCTTCTATGGCTATGTAAAAAGAAACGATTAGCGAAAGTAAATGTGGGTCCCTTATAGGCTGAGACAGCAGAAAATATAATGGGGAATAAGGGAATGTAGGAGAAATACTTTATGTCTATCTTCACGGAAGAAGATGCAAAAAAACTCCCGGAATTCGTGGCGAGCCAAGCGTCCAGCGAGAATGAGGAACTGAAAGAAATTATTCTTTGTAAAAAAATAGTACTGGAGAAATTAACGGGACTGTAAGCCGATAAATCCCCTGGACCTGATGTCCTACATCCTAGGGGTTTGAAAGACGTGGCTATAGAAATAGTGGATGCATTGGTTGTCATTTTCCAAAATTCCACAGATTGGAGAACGGTTCCCGCGGATTGGAAGGTAGCAAATGTAACCCAACTATTTAAGAAAGGAGGGAGAGATAAAACGGGGAACTACAGACCTGTTATCCTGACATCATTAGTAGGGAACATGCGGAAATCTATTGTTAAGGATGTGGTAACAGGGCACTTATTTCATAATAATAGGATTGTGCAGAGTCAACATGGATTTATGAAAGGGAAATCATGTTTGACTAAACTTTTAGAGTTGTTTGAATATGTAACTAGAAAAATAGATAAGGGGGAACCAGTGAACGTGATGTATTTAGATTTTCAGAAGGCATTCGATAAGGTCCCATACAGGAACTTATGAAACAAAATTAGGTCTCATGTGATTGGGGGTAGTATACTAGCATAGATTGAGGATTAGTTAACGGACAGAAAATAAAGAGTAGGTTCATTCTCGCGTTGGCAGGCTGTAACTAGTAATGTACCGCAAGGATCAGTGCTTGGGCCTAAGCTATTCATAATCAATAGCAATGATGTGAATGAGAGGACTAAATATAATATACCCCAGTTTGCAGATGCTACAAATCTAGATGGGAATGTAAGTTGTGAGGAGGAAGCAAGGAGGTTTCAAGGGGATATATATCGGCTAAGTGAGTGGGCAAGAACATGGCTAATGGAATATAATGTGGAGAAATGTGAAGTTATCCACTTTGGTTGGAGAAATAGAAAAGCAGAGTATTTTTAAATGGTGAGAAATTGAGAAATGTTGGTGCTCAAAGGGATCTGGGTGTCCTTGTACACGAATCACTTAAAGTTAACATGCAGGTACAGCAAGCAAGTGAGACAGCAAATGTTGGGCTTTATTACAAGAGGATTTGAGTATAAGAGTAAAGATGTCTTACTGCAATTATAAAGGGCCCTGGTGAGGCCACACCTGGAGTATTGTGTTCCGTTTTGGTCTCCTTACGAAGGAAGGATATTTTGGCATAGAAGGAGAGCAACGGAGGTTCAGCAAACTGATTCCTGGGATGGGGGGATTGTCGTATGAGGAGCGATTGAGTAGACTAGGCCTATATTCTCTAGGGTTTAGAACAATCAGAGGTGATCTCATTGTTACATGCAAAATTCTTACAGGGCTTGACAGGGTAGATGCAGGGAGGATGTTTCCCCTGGCTGGTAATTCTAGAACCAGGGGGCACAGTCTCAGAATAAGGGGTCGGCCATTTAAGACTGAGATGAGGATGCATTTCTTCATTCAGAGGGTGGTGAATCTTTGGAATTCTCTACCCCAGAGGGCTGTGGACGCTCAGTCGTTGAGTATATTCAAGTCAAGAGATCGATAGTTTTTTGGATATTAAGGGAATCAAGGTGTATGGACATAGTGCAGGAAAGTTCAGTTGAGGTAGAAGATCAGCCATGATCTTATTGAATAGCGGAGCAGGCTCGAGGGGCCGAATGGCCAACTCCTGCTCCTACTTCTTATATTCTTATGTTAGAGTTTATCCTGAAATAGGTGAAAGGGCCAAGTGATTCACTATTCAGAATAGTTAACTTCGTAAGTAAATGTATTCCTAACAAACTCTGAAGCAATTTTGAAGCCTCCCCCACACCGCCCCCCCCCCCCCCACCCCCACCCCAGTCAAGCTCAGGATATCTGAGTTATTGAATTCCTTGCACTTTCAGAACACGTTCCAAAGCCCAAGATAACCTTCGACCCCGTTTCCGGCACGGCTCTTCAAGGAGGGGTCATCATCGTCAGGTGCGAATTTGAAACTGAAGGACGCAAAACGGTTTATCTGTACCGAGCTCGTGAAATGATTTCCAATGTTACCTCCGAGTCAACGGGACCTTTCCTGTTCACCATTGCCAATGTAAATTCGGAAAGTGGTGGATTTTACCGTTGTATTTATGATAAATACTCTTCCAGGAAAACGAGATCAGTGCCGAGTGATCCCATAAGGCTAACCATACTCGGTGAGTAAAAATGACCTTGTGCACAAAGTGCTTCATCATTTCTACAGATAGGTTGGACATCTTCAGTACAATGGGCACTTTGCGTCAAAGTTCTAATTCCAGTTCTATTATGATAGAATCATAGATAGAGCACACAGCAGGAGGCTATTCAGCCCATCGTGCCTATGTCGGTTCTTTGAAAAAGCTTTCCAATTATTTCTACTCCCTAACCCTTTCCTCATAGCCCTGCAAAACATTCCCCTTGCAAATTAAAAAATTGCATGCAAATTCTTTAGAGCAACTAATGGTCTGCCGTAGCATTTAAAAAAAAAAACAAATTACTTAGAATGTACAGCACAGAATCTCGCCAATCGGCCCTATTGGTCAATGCTGGTGTTTATGCTCCACTCGAGCCTCCTCAAATCCTCTTTATTCAAACCTATCAGCATAACCTTCTATTCCATTCTCCTTCATGGGCGCATCTAGATTCTCCTTAAATGCCCCTATGCAACAGGCTTCAACTACTCCATGTGATAGCGCGTTCCACATTCTAGCCACTTAAATGAGTGTCTTTGAATTCTGTAATTCTGCTGCTGAAATGTTAATGTTTATCAATTATGCTTCCGATCAGTGTTTTGATTTATGTTTTAATTCATTCTTGGGAGGTGTGCGTCGCTGGCAATGTCCGCTCTTATTTCCTTAGCTCCCCCGAGAAAGTGGTGGTGGGCCTTCGGCTCGAACCTGCTGCTATTCGTTGTAGCGGTTCGGGACATCTGAGTGACTTGCTCGGGTGCATCAAAGGACAGTTAACTGGCAATCGCACCGGTGTAGGGTTGGAGTCACATCGAGGTCCAGAGCAGGATGCTAGGTTACCTTTCCGAAGTAGGTTAGGGAACCAAGTGGAATTTTACCACAATCACAGAGATTCTTGGATCTTTCATCTGATACCAGGTTCCTGTTTTCAGATTGTTTGTCAATTATAACTAAATTATTTCTATCAGCAGCGATTAAGCTAACGATTTACAGTTAAGAAGTCAATTGGGAAAAATGGTTTGAATGATTATTAAGTGCAGTTGCACTATTACTCAACTATCTCTACTTACTGTTCACTATCTTTCTTGAAGATTTGTTCATTAGATGTGGGTGACACTGTCAATTCAATTTAACTTGTGCGCCCCTAGTGGGCCTGAATGCAGTAAAAGCGAACTACATAGTTTGGGGCTGGATTCGAATGCAGCCTCTACTGGGTAAAGTGTTGGGTTTTGTTCCCTGAAGGATGTCGGAGGAAACATTTGGCTTTTTTACAACAACGCGATAGTCACTTGCTGGTTTGTGTTTCTGATTATTTCACAGGCATTCTTACGAAAATAGCCTGAAATATATCAAAGCGCTTGAATCCGCTTTACTTGTTAGTAGAGATGCAGTTAGAAATTAGCTCGGGCCTAAACGCTGCAGGGACACGCCAGAAGCTACGGGCCAATGGCTCAATCGGAATTGGAACTCGGACCTCATTTTAGGCAGATGACCGCAGCCGAGGATTAATTTTGGGCCTTCTGCCACGCCGGCAGTCACCCTAAGATATGTCCTGATTGGGGGTTGAGGGGGAAGAACCACATGGGACGATCGAAGGCTAGTAGAGGATTTCAGGAGTGCCCTAAAGCCCCTCCTAAAGCCACAAGAAGGGACATTATTTTAAACACTTCGCGGTTGCGACCATTTATGACATACAGCAATACCAACAGAACATGAGTAGAGTAGGCCTACTCATCGATGGCGAAGGAACGCCTCGATTTTAAAGTTCGCACCCGTGTTTTCAAATCCTTCCATGGCCTCGCCCCCTCCCTATCTCTGTAACCTCCTCCAGCCCCTACAACCCTCCGAGATCTCTGTGCTCCTCAAATTCTGGTCTCTTGAACATCCCCGATTTCCATCGCTCCACCATTGGCGTCCATGCCTTAAGCTGCCTGGGACTTCAGCTCTGGAATCCCCTCCCTAAACCTCTCCCCCCCTCGAGCTCTCTTTCTTCCTTCCAGACGCTCCTTAAAACCTATCTCTTTGAACATGCTTTTGGACATCTGCCCTAATATCTCGTTATGTGTCTCTGGGGATGTTTTAATACAACAACAACAAAAACAACAACGTGTATTTATATAGCGCCTTTAACGTAGTTAACAGTCCCAAGGCGTGACACAGAAGTATTATAAGACAATAATTTGGCACTGAGAAATATAACAAAAAATAGTGCAGATGACCTAAAGCTTGTTCAAAAAGGTAGTTTTTAAGGAGCGTCTTAAAGGAGGAGAGAGAGGTAGAGAGGCAGAGAGGTTGAAGAAGGGAATTCCAGAGCTTAGGGCCCAGGCAACAGAAGGCACGGCCACCAATTGTTGAGCGATTATAGGCAGGGATGCTCAAGAGGGCAGAATTTGAGGAGTGCAGATATTTCGGGGGGTTGTGGGGCTGAAGGAGATTATAGCGATAGGGAGGGGCGAGGCCATGGAGGGATTTGAAAACAAGAATGAGAATTTTTAAATCGAGGCGTTACTTAACCGGGAGCCAGTGTAGGTCAGCGAACACAGGTGTGATGGGTGGACGGGACTTTGTGCGAGTTAGGAGGCGGGCAGCCGAGTTTGGAATGAGCTCAAGTTAAAGGCGCTATATAAATACAAGTTGTTGTCGTTGGCTGACTTATTAAGCACTCATTAACCAGACTTTAGCCCCCTCAATAGTGTATGCAAGGCACTTACCGCCTACATGCCTGATGATTGTACAAGATCAATATGGGGGCGGGCATAATTCATGCATTCTATGGGACACATGGCATAGCTCTGCCAAATTGGTCTTTTTTGCCTTTAAGGACCAATTTCTGATCCATTGGGGTGAAATTCGACGGGCGGTGACGCAAACCAGCAGTTGTGCAATCACTGCCACCTTCTGATATTAAGCTGCATTGAAGGCAACGCCACATAACCGACGGCTGAAGCGCTAATTCCTGTACAACGGCGGCAGATGCAATACCGCCTGTTTTGCAATCCCGCCCATGTCGAATTTCGCGCCTATTATTGTATCTAAGCCAAGGCAAAACTGAATTACAGAAAGAGAACCACAGTAGTCGAATTGTTTGGTGCCGGATTTATTTTTGTATTTGCGCTGACCTAACATTATTAGGGCATTGGAGTGCCAGCCAGTGGTTAAGTGTGTAGCAATCTCGCCTCTGTGTCAGAAGGCTGTGGATTCAAGTCGCACTCCAGGGACTTCAGCACATACATCTGAGCGAACACTCCGGTGCAGTACTGAGGGAGTGCTGCACTGTCGGAGGTGCCGTCTTTCAGATGAGATGTTAAACCGAGGCCCGGTCTGCTCTCACAAGGTAGATGTAAAAGATTCCATGGCGCTATTTCGAAGAAGAATAGGGGAGTTTTACCCGGTGTCGTGGCCAATATTTATCCCTCAATCAACATCACTAAAACAGATTATCTGGCCATTATCTCATTGCTGTTTGTGGGAGCTTGCTGTGCGCAATTTGGGTGCCACGTTTCCTGCATTACAACAGTGACTTACACTTCAAAATTACTTCATTGGCTGTAAAGAGCTTTGGGGGGGGGGGGGTCCGCTGGTCTTTAAAGGAGCTATAGAAATGCTAGTCTTTGTTTTCATTGAAACCAAGATTACCTACTTTCCTAACAAGGTCTAACTGAATTTATTGACCCTGTTTCCCACCAGACGCCAAGGCACCTGTAAGTACCCTCCGTCCAGCTTCAGCTGCGATTATCGAAGGCGGGAATCTCAGCATGACGTGTGCAAGTGCCACCAGCCATAAGTGTTTCTTCTATGACGATCAGTATATAGATTTGCCGCTGGCTGAAGGAAGGAGCAACGTCCCCATTTCCATAACAGATATTAGCTTTTGCGACTCGGGGAACTACACATGCCAGTGCCTCCTAGAAGTGAACGGTATACAGGTGTATTCAGCCAGAAGTAACCTCATGCCAGTGACTGTGATTGCTGACGTCAGTGGTAGGTGACGTTTTTCACTGTGTGACGTAGAGCATTGGAAATGGTCACGTGTTTCAACACGAAACGTTACAACAGGATTTTGTTGCTCTTTGTAAAACTTGTGATTCTCTTGCAAGGTGACAACTAGAATCTTAAAATCATAGAACTGTTACAGCACAGAAGGAGCCCACTCGGCCCGTCGATCCCGTGCCGGCTCTCTGCAAGAGCACCTCAGCTAGTCCCACTCCTCCGCACTTTCCCGTAGCCCTGCATTTCTTCCCCCTTCACGTATTTATCCAATTCCCTTTTGAAAGCCACGATTGAACCCTTTCAGGCAGTGGATTCAAGATCATAAACATTCGCTGCGTAAACATTTTTTCGTCATGTCGCCTTTGGTTCTTCTGCCAATCACCTTAAATCTGTGTCCTGCGGTTCTCGACCCTTCCGCCAATGGGAACAGTTTCTCTCCATCTACTCTCTATAGACCTATCATGATTTTGTACATCTCTGTCAAATCTCCTCTCAAGCTTCTCTGCTCTAAGGAGAACAACCCCAGCTTCTCCAGTCTATCCACGGAACTGAAGTCCTTCATCCCTGGAATCATTCTCGTAAATCTTTGCTGCACCCTATCTAAGGTCTTGACATCCTTCCTAAAGTGCGGTGCCCAGAATTGGACACAATACTCCAGTTGAGGCCGAACCAGTGTTTTATAAAGGTTCATCATAACTTTCTTGCTTTTGTACTCTATGGCTATATTTAGGAAGCCCAGGATCCCGTTTGCTATTTAAACCCCTTTCTCAACCTGCCCTGCCACCTTCAACCATTTTTGCACATATACCCCCAGGTTTCTCTATTCATGCACCCCCACGGGAGGGTGAATAAATGGGCGTGTGCCTACTGTGATGCATCAAGTAATTGCTTTGGCATATTGTGAGTAAGTTTAGGTGTAGGGTATAATAGAGATTGGTAGACAATTTATCATATCCTGCGGCTCCACCTGATGCAGGCATATATGGCAGATTTATGGACCTCGGCAACTCTGTTACCATTACTCCTCAGTGAGGTCGGGGCGTTGAGGGATAAATATTGGCCAGGACACCGGGGATAACTCCCCTGCTCTTCTTTGAAATAGTGCCGTGCAATAGTTTACGTCCACCTGAGAGAGCAGACGAGGCCTCGGTTCAACGTCTCATCCAGAAGACGGCACATCCGACTGTGCAGCACTCCCTCAGTTAACTCATGCTAGTCTGGCAGTATATAATTTATAAGTGTTGTAATTGTATGTAATTGTAAGCGGTTATCTGGTCAGAACCACATTGCTGTTTGTAGGACCTTGTTGTCCTCAAACTGGCAGCTACTTTTTCCTACATTGGAACGGTAGCATTGTGGATATGTTACTGGACTAGTAATCCAGAGGCCTGGGCTCATGATCCGAAAGACATGAGTTTTAAATACCACCAAGGCAAGTTGGGGAATTCAGTTAATTACATAGATCTGGAATTAAAAGCTTGTATCAGTAATAGTGACCATGGGGGAATTAGAGGATTGTCTTGGAAAACCCATCTGGTTCACTAATGTCCTGTATGAAGGAAATCTGCCCTCCTTACCCGGTCCTGGCCTATACGTGACTCGAGACTCACGGCAATGTGGTTGAGTCTTAACTGCCCTCTGAAATGGCGGCTCACCACCGTCCTCTCTACGGCAATTAGGCATGGACAATAATTGTGGGCCTTGCCAGCGACGCCCACATCCCTGGAACGAATCGGAAAAATGTGTTTATCTCTTTATTTCTTTTGAATAAGAAATCATAGAATGGTTACAGCACGGAAGAAGGCCATTCGGCCCGTCGAGCCCATGCCAACTTTCAGCTCGTCCCACTCACCTGCCCTTCCACCGTAGCCCTGCACTTCTTTTTATGCTTCAGATACTTATCCAACTCCCCTTTGAAAGATAAAATTGAGTCTGCTTCCATCACCCTTTCAGGATGTGCATTCCAGACCTTAACCAGTGGCTGTGTAAAAACGTTTTTCCTCATGTTGCCTTTGGTTCTTTTGCCAATCACCATAAATCTGTATCCTGTGGTTCTCGACCCTTCTACAAACGGGAACAGTTTCTCTCTATCTACCATGTACAGGACCCTCATGATTTTGAGCACCTGTATCAAATCTCCTTTCAAACTTCTCTGCTCTAAGGAGAACAACCCCAGCTTCTCCAGTCTCTCCACATTACTGAAGTCCCTCATCCCTGGTATAATTCTGGTATATCTCCCCTTAACCTTCTCTGCTCTAAGGAGAACAACACCAGCTTCTCCAGTCTCTCCACATCACTGAAGTCTCTCATCTCTGGTACCATATTGGCCAATCTCCCCTTAACCGTATCTGCTCTGAGGACAACCGCAGCCTCTACAGTCTATCAGCGTAACTGAAGTCCCTTATTCCTGGAATAATTCTCGTAAATCTTTTCTGCACCCTCGCCAAGGCCTTCACATCTTTCCTAAAGTGAGGTGCCCAGAATTAGACACAGTGCTCCAGCTGGGGCCGAACCAGTGTTTTACACAGGTTCATCATAATTTCCACACGTTTATACTCTATACCTCTATTTATGAAGCCCAGGATCCCGTAAGCCTTTTTAACTGCTTTCTCAACCTTCCCTGCCACCTTCAACGATTTATGTACATATACCCCCAGGTCTCCCTGTTCCTATATCCATTTTAGGATTGTACCATTTAGTTTATATGTCCTCTCCTCGTTCTTTCTACCAAAATGCATCTCTTAATAATTTAAAATACTCCCACTTTGTTGTTGCAGATCCTGAAGCTTCTCAAACTGGTTCTAGGAATTACAATGTGAAGTTTTTAACGTGTATTGAATCTCTGTTTTTATACAAACATCAGATTTACATAAAGTACTTAGAATTACATAGAATATACAGCATGCAAACAGGCCATTTGGCAGAATCGACCCATGCCGGTGTTTATGCTCCACCCGAGTCTTCTTCCACCCTTTTTCATCTCACCCTATCAGCACAACCTTCTATTCCTTTCGCCCTCACGTCTTTATCTAGCTTCCCCTTAACACACAGTGATAATGGTAAATCATCAACGACATGTACATTCAGAAGTTGCTAGTTATTATTATTTAGATAATACTTTTAAATTGTGAACTGTCTTTTTTCCAGGTTTTAGTATTTTTATGGCAATAAGTTTGAGTTGTGCAGCATTCATACTGGTTATCCTGATTAGTGCGATACTGGGCGTCTGTCTGTCCAAAAAGAGTAAGTGAAAACACTTCTATGCCTTCTTAAAGATAGTGTTGGTATCTTCACAATCTTGCCTTGTAGAATAGCATGATATAATGGAAGGAATCACAAGCTGATGAACAGTCTGATAGCATAGCTCCTTCCCAATTTCGTACCACTTGATTGGGTTGTTATGCCTACAATTGTTGGTGGGGGTGGGTGGGGGCGGTGGGGGCGGGGCAGTCAAACACTAAAGACGTGCATATCCCACTGGAATTGAAGCCAGAATTCAAAACCGGAGCTCCAGTCTCCGATCACTGGGACGGTCTGAACTGAGCTTCCAACCCTGCACCTGCTGACACACAAATAGGAATGCTGTCATGATGCACTAAGCTCAGTCCTTACTAAATTATAGGCAAAGCCGATGATGAAACAATTATTTCAGATAATTAGCAAATAAATATGAGGAGTTTGTTTGTTTTTTACGCAGCGAGTTTTTATGATCTGGAGTTATTATGCACTTCCTGGAAGAGTTGTGCCAGCAGATTCAGTATTAACCTTAAAAAGGGGAATGGGACATATAGTTGAAAAGGAAAGCAATATTCAGGATTATGGGGAATGAGCAGTGGATTTAGACTACGTTGATAGCTCTATTTAATATATTTTATTTTTTTCACAAACCATGAGTGAAATATATTTATCTGTGGACAAAATTTCACATTTAAGGGGACACACTTTTCTAAAGTTAATATTTATGGGACTGCTTTATTCAATGTTGATAATGCGTTAAAAATAATTATAGACATACACTGATTTGTTTCAGGACCTGCTATGCAACAACCAGCCAGTTCAAGTGTAACAGTAAGTTTCCAACCTTGTTAATTCAACTATGCACTTTAGTACCTAATATTAACCGACAAGCCGAAATTTAAGAATCCTAATTAACTGTAGTCGAACGCCTTTTAATTCCTTAATACATTGAATTTAAACAGCACAACTTGTTAGGGGTATAAATTCGTCCTGTGTTGGTCGTGCAAAACTGGCAATAGTGAGTCGGCTGTTCGATTTTGTTTTCGATTGACTTAGCTGCTTTTCAGCGATATGTACTCCAGTCTATGATGCTGCAAAGTAAAGGCCATATCCACCCTGGATAGTCAATCATAGAAACTTAGAAGCATAGAAGATAGGAGCAGGAGTCGGCCATTTGGCCCCTCGAGACTGCTCCGCCATTTAATGAGATCATGGCTGATCAGCCAATTTCAGTACCCTGTCCCTGCTTTCTCCCCATAAACCTTGATCCCTTTAGCCTTAAGAAATATAATTAACTCCTTCTTCAATATATTTAATGAATTGGCCTCAACTGCCTTCTGTGTTAGAGAATTCCACCTGTTCACCACTCTCTGGGTGAAGAAATTCCTCCTCATCTCAGCCCTAAATGGCTTACCCCTTATCCTTAGACTGTGACCCCTGGTTCTGGACTCCCCCGCCATCGGGAACATCCTTCCTGCATTTAGTCTGTCTAGTCCTGTTAGAATTTTATAAGTTTCGATGAGATCCCCTCTCATTCTTCTAAACTCTAGCGAATACAAGCCCAATCGTCCCAATCTCTCTTCATACGTCATTCCTGCCATCCCAGGTATCAGTCTGGTGAATCTTCGCTGCACTCCCTCCATGGCAAGAACATCCTTCCTCAGATAAGGCGACCAAAACTGCACACAATACTCAAGGTGTGGTCTCACCAAGGCGCTGCACAACTGCAGCAAGACATCCTTGCTCCTGTACTCGAATCCTCTCGCTATGAAGGCCAACATACCATTTGCCTTCTTAACCGCCTGCTGCACCTGCATGCTTACCTTCAGCGACTGGTGCACAAGGACACCCAGGTCTCGTTGCGCTTCCCCTTTTCCCAATCTATTGCCGTCCAGATAATAATCTGCCTTCCTGTTTTTGACACCATTGTGGATAACCTCGCATTTATCCACATTATACTGCATCTGCCATGCATCTGCCCAATCACCCAACTTGATTTGCTTTCTGGGTTGACCAGTCGATTTATATTTGAGTTGTTAACTCACCTCACGCTGTTCCACCAATCGGTCCTATGATCACATTCCAAAAGTGCTGTTTCTCATGCATGAGGCATGCAGCATTTAAAGCCCATGCCATTGAGCATTGTATCTAGGTACTTTTAAAAAGCATTTAAAAAAATGCCTTCGTAAGGACAGATTGCCTTGGTGCCACAAATGTTACAACACCGTAAACAAAGTCAACGATATATTGGCACGTATTTTGCGGGGAATAAGACGGTGTACGTAGACAGTCGAAAGTGAATCAGAAGTTCTGGGTTTCCACATTATTTTTCAAAAATATTTAATTTTTGTTTTAAATGTTTAATTAAATTGTATTTTTGATTAATTTTAAACATGTGGTGATTTATTATTATTTAGGGTTTGTGAAAGTGTGTATTTTATGTCATTCCTAGTATGCCTATGGGGATTTCCTACTTAATTGGAATCCCAAAAAGCATAATTGGAATCTCCCTTTGTGATTGGTTGGGCCGGCCCACGTGATCCCAGGGATGTTTTGGAATCGTGGGCCTTTACGCAATCATATGCGTGCAGGCCCATGGCTGCAAGAGTCCGAAGATAAGGAGGCACCAGCTAGGTTTGTACTTTCCTTGCAGATCGGAGGCGTTCGTCCGCGGGAAGCCTCCGACTGCAATTTCAGCTCATAGAATCATAGAAATTTGCAGCACAGAAGGAGGCCATTCGACCCATCTCGTCCGTGCCGGCTGAAAAAGAGCTACCCACCCAAATCCCATTTTCCAGCACTTGGTCTGTAGCCTTGTAGGTTACGGCACTTCAATTGCTTATCCAAGTACATTTTAAATGTGATGAGGGATTCTGCCTCTACTTGCCTTTTCAGGCAGTGAGTTCCAGACCCCCACCACCCTCTGGGTGAAAACATTTCTCCCCAAATCCCCTCTCAACCTCCTAACAATTACTTTAAATCTATGCCCCCTCTTTATCGACCCCTCTGCCATGGAAATCGATACTTCCTATCCACTCTATCTAGGCCACTCATCATTTTATACCCCTGAATTAGGTTTCCCCTCGCCTCCTCTGTTCCAAAGAAAACAACACCAGCCTATCTAACCTTACCTCATAGCTAAAATTCCCAGCCCTTGCAACATCCTCGTAAATCTCCTCTGCACCCTCTCTAGTGCAATCCCATCCTTCCTGTAATGTGGTGGCCAGAACTGCACGCAGTACTCTAGCTGCGACCTATCTACTGTTTTATGCAGTTCAAGCATAACCTCACTGCTCTTTTATTCTACGCCTCATCTAATAAAGGCAAGTATCCCGTATGCCTTCTTAACCACCTTATCTACCTGTCCTCCTACCTTCAGGGATGTGTGGACATGCACTCCAAGGTCCCACTGTTCCTCTGCACATCTCAGTGCCCAACCATTTATTGTGTATTGCCTTGCCTTGTTAGCCCTCCCCAAATGCATTATCTCACTATTCTCCTGATTGAATTTCATATGATATGGTACATTGGTTTTGTTATACCAGCTACACAGATTACTTAGCTCCCCGAGATTGAATGGAACCTAAGGGTCGTAATTGTCACCGTTTTGCAAGTTTAGAATAACAGTAAAAGCAGTAAAGATAATTATTTCAAATTTCATTCACGAAGTAATGGCACCACATGATGCAATATATACGGTGCACTCGGATAACGGGCTAATTTTCAATTAACAAGTCATCACTGTGTTTCTCCCTCTTAGGAATTGGTAATTGTTTCATGAATATCAGTGAAAAGGAACATGAACAATTTGGCTGATGATTCTGGATTTCCAAATGAACAGCGAATGCTGCTCAATAGTGCAGATGTTGCACCAGAAATCAGTATCCGATGCGCATCTGTACAAATACTTTCACAAATTTTCATGCAGCCCTGCGAGAGCATCATGCAAGACAAGTAAGCAGTGAAACATTATTCTGGACAAGTAAGATATACTTCACTCAACACAGCACAAGTGCCCGTGGAGAATAGCTCAGCTAGTAATATTGACAAGCTGTGCAACATGACTACGTCTGTACGTCTGCCAGATGCTACAGGCTCATTAGCGCAGGACAAGAACTATTTCAGCATGGAGAAGAATGACGTTAACCATATATCTAGCTCCTTTCACTTCGTATCGTGAGATGGCAAAGAAGCTTTGCTGATTCTTGCCATGGATTTTTTTTGTTGAAAAAACAATTGCTTCTCACAGTCTCTAAGGTAGTTTTGCACCTGAGCTGGAGTGTGACTGCTGTGTGTGGCGGAAAACAAATTGCTCAACAAATAACAGCTGCAGTATTCTTGGTTTTATACATGTTAAACAATTATATCACTTGTTTTGAACATCAGGCTGGTTCTTCGGCTACAATTAACCAGAATGAAATGAGCTCGTCCTCCAGAAACTTGGAGCTCCACATAAGTTTTAGCCTCAGTGAAAATGTTTGTACATTTTCCATTTGCTCAGCTGGTAGGACAGATGGTTATGACTGAATTATGCAATTCAGCAAAGTCACTAGCTATCTCTTATATCCGAACTGATCTCAGCCAGGGCTATTTTAAAGGATCTGAAATTCTCCTTAATGCCTGCTGAACAGTCATCTTCACTGTTTCATTGAGAGATGGACATCCTTCACATCACCATGTGGAGGTTAAAGATAGGCGTGGAGGACTGGTGTTGCTTTCCAGAGTAATTCTGATTTCACATAGGATATACAGCACGGAAACAGGCCATTCGGCCCAACCAGTCCATGCTGGCGTTTATGCTCCAACCGAGCCTCCTCCCGTGTTTCCTCATCTAACTCTATCAGCGTAACCCTCTATTCCCTTCTCCCTCATATGCTTGTCCAGCCTCCCCTTAACTGCATCTATACTATTGGCCTCAACCACTCCCTGTGGTAGCGAGTTCCACATTCTCACCACTCTCTGGGTAAAGAAGTTTCTCCTGAATTCCCTATTGGATTTCTTGGTGACTGTCTTATATTGATGGCCTCCAGTTATGCTCTTCCCCAAAAGTGGAAACATTCTTTCTGTATCCACTCAAGCAAAACCTTTCATAATTTTAAAGACCTCTATTAGGTCCCCCCTCAGCCTTCGTTTTTCAAGAGAAAAGAGACCCAGCCTGTTAATCCTTTACCGATATGTATACCCTCGCATTTCTGGTATCATCCTTGTAAATCTTCCCTGCACCTTCTCCAGTGCCTCTATATCCATTTTATAACATGGCGACCAGAATTGTACGCAGTACTCTAAGTGTGGGCTAACCAAGGTTCGATAGAGCTTTAGCATAACTTCCCTACTTTTCAATTCTATCCCTCATTAACATTCATTTTAATAGAAAGAATATCAAGGAGGTCTGTTCCCGATGCGGGATTATTACCATCAGAGTTACTGTTCAACTTTTCGCCCAGGTGATATTTAACTTATAAAATGTCAATGGAAAATATATATTATAATGTCTTGGTAAGCTTACTTTCTGTTGCTCATCGTTTCAACATTTTGTCTGATATTAAATATTACATTTTAATTTGAACAACGGCTACCGTTCATACAAACCTAACAAAAAAGTACAGTCATGTATTCTCTTATAAGTTCTTTAAAAATGGACGCCTGAGTAGTAGCTTTCTCCAATTAAATATTGGGAAGACCGAAGCCATTGTTTTCGGTCCCCGCCAAAAATGCCGTTCCCTAACCACCGACTTGTCCCTCTCCCTAACATCTGTCTGAGGCAGAACCTCACTGTTCCCAACCTCGGAGCCATATTTGACCCTGAAATGAGCTTCCGACAACATATCCGTGGTATAACTAAGAATGCTAATTTCCAGCTCCGTAACATCGCCTGTCTCCTTGCCTCAGCTCATCCTTCGCTGAAATCCTCATCCAAGCCTTTGTTACCTCTAGACTTTACTATTCCAATGCACTCGGAACTTGCAATCGGTCAAAAATCCTCTTGACAGATCATCCGCTTCCCTGGGGAAAGGGATTCCATTGGTGGAGAGTTGGGCTATTTGCCCAACTTTAGTCCAGCGAATGCCTGTAACATTCTTATGCCTTGTAAAAGCAGGCATAAGGCCTGCTTTTATCAGGTAACAGTTGAAAAAAATATATAAAATAAAGCGTTATCAATAATTTTCACATTGTCTCATTTGAATTAGACACTGTTAGGGAGTAAGAGACATAGAAACATAGAAACATAGAAGATAGGAGCAGGAGTAGGCCATTTGGGCCCTCGAGCCTGCTCCACCATTCAATGCGATCATGGCTGTTCATCCAAATTCAGTACCCTGTCCCTGCTTTCTCTCCATATCCCTTGGTCCCTTTAGCCTTAAGAAATATATATAACTCCTTCTTGAGTATATTTAATGAATTGGCCTCAACTGCCTTCTGTGGTAAAGAATTCCACAGGCTCACCACTCTCTGGGTGAAGAAATTCCTCCTCATCTCAGTCCTAAATGGCTTACGCTTTATCCTTAGACTGTGACCTGTGGTTCTGGACTCCCCCGCCATCGGGAACATCCTTCCTGCATCTAGTCTGTCTAGTCCTGTTAGAATACTATAAGTTTCAATGAGACCCCTTCTCATTCTTCTATACTCTAGCGAATATAAGCCTAATCGACCCAATCTCTCTTCATACGTCATTCCTGCCATCCCAGGTATCAGTCTGGTGAATCTTCGCTGCACTCCCTCCATGGCAAGAACATCCTTTCTCAGATGGTGTCAGGAGATGGAAGGGGTCATGAGGGTGATGGCCTGACAGGGCTATGCGGGATCAGTCAGTACGTGGTATCCCTCTAATTGGGTAGTTGCGTTCATGTGTAATTTCATGATTGAGTTAACTGGTCCGCATAGGCTTTCCTGTGAAGAAGGGGTATAAGAAGAGGATCTCTTAGACAGAAGAGGTATTCTGCTGAAAAGCTTGAAACTATCCACAGACGGGTCAGGAGGGACCACTTGCGCCACAACGACTGTACGCAAGGTCTGAAGGGCTAAGAGGCTGGTGGGTGTTTGCTGGTGGAGACGGCATCCTTTCTACGCAGGGCATAACTGGTAATATAGCACTTGTATGCACCTTGTTAGCTAATGCTCAGATACCGTACCGTGTCAAGTCTTGCTTACACTGAATAAAGTATAATCATTGTCACCAATAAGTTTCAAGTTAAATCTTTCGAAGCTTCGGAGTGAAAGGGTTAATTGAATGAGAACCATAAACTCAACACCAGCATGAATCCGTCAGATTCACAATAGCATGAGATATCGCCCTGAGGATTCTGATAGTATCTGAAGTAAGATAACTACTAGGCACTTGGTCTAAGCGTTAAACAAAGCTGTAATCAACTGTTTTTCAACATGGAGGTCTAGTTGTGGCCTTTGCAAGTTCCTGTTAAAGAATGTCCTGAGCAAGCTGGGCCCATGCCCGAGTATTTATACTCTCCCTGGACAGCGCCACCAACAGCCCGCCCAGTATTATTTCATAAGTCATTTCCACATGAATGACAAGATTCAAGTCAGTATTCTTATTATCCCCAAAACTGCTGATGATACAAAAGATTGACATACGAACAATTAAAGTCAAGATAGGCAGCACTACAAAAAAATCTCGATGATTAAGTTAACAGTAGGATTGGGCGATCTATTAAAATTCAGAAGCGGTAATTTTCCAATTTGGGCGGTGACGTAAAATGGGCAAATTAGCCACCTACTTAACTGAATATCATTGGAAGTCAATGGAAGGGAAAATCAGTCGGGGTGTATAATGGAAGGAAAAACATAATAGACACCAAAATCGATACCGGCTATTGACTCCATTGAAATAACAACAGAAAACGCTGGAAAAACTCAGCAGGCCAGGCAGCATCCGTGGAGAGAGAAACAGAGTTAAAGTTTCAGGGCGAAGACCTTTCGTCAGAACCCAGATGTCAAAATGATCACCAGAGTGCTAGATATCACTTTGGAATCAAAATCTAAAAGTTGGTGGATTCTCACAAAAAAACATTAAGACCATAAGAACATAAGCTATTGGAGCAGGAGTCGGCGATTTGGCCATTCGAGCCTGCTCCACCATTCAACAAGATCATGGCTGATGTTCTTCCTCATCTCCAACTTCCCGCACTATGCCCATATCCCTTAATTCCCTTAGATCCCAAAGATTTATTGATATCTTCTTGAATATACTCAATGACTGAGCCTCCACATCCCGCTGGGGTAAAGAATTTTAAAGATTCACCACCCTCAGAGTAAAGAAATCTCTCCGCATCTCAGTGCTAAATCGTCAAACCCTTATTCTGAGACTGTGACCCCGTGTTCTAGATTCCCCAGCCAGGAGAAATATTTTCCCAGCATTAACCCTGTGAAGCCGCTTAAGAATTTTATATGGTTCGATTAGATCACCTTTCATTTTACTAAACGTTAGGGTATATCGGTCTAGTCTACTCAATCTCTCCTCATAGGGCAAACCACTCATCCCAGGAACCAGTCCACTGAACCTTCGTTGCAGTCCCTCAATAGCAAGTATATCCTCGAGGAACAGCACCTCATCTTTCGTTTAGGCACGCTACAGCCCTCTGGACTCAATATCGAGTTCAACAATTTTAGATCATAACCTCAGCTCCAATCACATTTATATTTTATTTTTTCATCCACCCTTTTATTTGCCCCCCCCCCCCGACCTTTTTTTTTCCTCCAAGAAGCTGGCAGCTGTCCTTCATTCTGCCAGTGCATTTCACGCTTCTTTCAGCCTTAACCTGTCACATCAACACCACCTCTTGCCTTGCATATCTCTTGATGTCTCTTAATGTCTCTTTATCTCCCCTTTTGTTCCTTTATCCCCTCCCCCTTTTCCCAGCTTTATCCTGGCCTTAAATCTATTTGATTTCCGGCTCTTTCCAGTTCTGACGAAAGGTCATCGACCTGAAACGTTAACTCTCTTTCTCTCTCCACGGATGTTTTCTGGCCTGCTGAGTTTTTCCAGCGTTTTCTGTTGTTATTTTAGCAAGTATATCCTTCCTGAGCTAAGGAGACCAAAACTGTGCACAATACTCCTGGTACGTTCTCAACAGGGCCCTATATAATCGTAGTAAGACTTCTTTACTCTTATACTCCAATCCTCTTATAATTAAGGCCAACATACCATTTGCTTTTTTAATTGCTTGCTGTACTGGATGTTAACTTTCAGTAATTCTTGTACAAGGAGACCGAGCTTCTTCTTTACTCCAGCATTTCCCAATCTCTCACCATTTAAAATAATCTGCTTTTCTATTTTTCCTACCAAAATGCATAATTTCACATTTCTACACATATTCCATTTGCAATGTTCTTGGCCACTCACTCAGCCTGACTATATCCCCTTGAAGTCTCTTTGCATCCTCCTCACAACTTACATTCCCAACTAGCTTTGTATCATCAGCAAACTTGGATATATTGCATTTGGTCCACTCATCCAAATCATTGATATAGATTGTGAATAGCTGAGGCGCAAGCACTGATCCTTGCAGTAGCCCACTAGTTACAGCCTGACAACCCGAAAATGACCCGCTTATTCCCACTGTCTGTTTTCTGTCCGTCAACCAATTCTCAATCCATGCCAGTATATTATCCTCAATCCCATGAGCCCTAATTTTGTTTAATAACCTCTTGTGTGGGACCTTTACGAATGCCTTCTGAAAATCGAAATCAAAATACACCACATGTACTGATCCCCCCCTTTGTAGTTACAACCTCAGAAATCTCCAACAGATTCGTCAAACATGATTTCCCTTTCATAAAGTCGCGTTGACTCGGCCCTATCCTATTATTATTTTCTAAGTGCCCGGTTACCAAGTCCGTAATAATAAATTCTAGCATTTCCCCTACTGCTGATGTCAGGCTAACTGATCTGTAGTTCCCCGTTTTCTCCCTCCTTTCTTAAATAGTGTGATTACATATTGCATATTCCAATCTGCGGGATCCATTCTAGAATTTGTGGAATTTTGGAAGATGCAACCAATGCATCCACTATCTCCGTGGCCACCTCTTTAAAAACCCTAGGATGTAGGCCATCAGGTCCAGGGGATTTATCGACTTTCAGTCCCATTAATTTCTCCAGTACTATTTCTTTACAAATACTAATTTCTTTCAGTTCCTCATTCTCGCTAGAGCCTTGGTTCTCCAATATTTCCAGGAGGTATTTTGGATCTTCTTCCGTGAAGACAGGCACAAAGTATTTGTTTCATTTCACTGCCATTTCCTTATTCCCCATTATAATTTCTTCTTTCTCAGCCTGTAAGGGACCCAGGTTTACTTTCGCTAATCTTTTCCTTTTTACATACTTATAGAAGCCTTTACAATCAGTTTATATGTGTCTCGCTAGTTTACTTTCATATTCTATTTTGCCTTTCTTTATCAATTTCTTGGTCTTCTTCTGCTGAATTCTAAAATCCTCACAATCCTCAGGCTTACTATTGTTTTTGGCATCATTATAAGCATCTTCCTTTCATCTAATACAATCTTTACGTTCTCTTCTTAGCCAAGGTTTGACCACTTTTCCTGTGGGGTTTTTGAGCCTTAAAGGAATGTATATTTGTTGTAAATTATGCATTAATTCTTTAAAAGCTAGCCATTGGTTGTCGACCTTTGTACATTTTAATGTAGTTACCCAATCTACCTTATTCAACTCACCCCTCCTACCTAAATAGTTTGCTTTGTTTAGATTTTAGACCCTAGATTCGGATTTAACTTAAATCACTTTCGAACTTAATATAATATTCTATCATATTATGGTCACTCTTCCCTAAAGGCCCCTTTACTGCAAGGTTACTAATTAAACCTTTCTCATTGCACCATGCTATATCTAAAATCGCCTGTTCCCTAGTTGCTTCCTCAACATACTGATCTAGATGACTATCTTGTATAAATTCCATGAATTCGTCCTCCAGGCTATTACTGCAAATTTGTTTGCACTGTCTACATTTAGATTAAAGTCACCCATGATTTTTGTATTACCCTTGTTATATGCGCATCTAATTTCCCGATTTATACTCTGCCCTACATTGCCACTACTCTTTGGGAGCCTATAAACAGCTCCCACCAATGTTTTCTGCCCTTGCTGTTTCTTAGCTCCAGCCAAACTGATTCTACTTCTTGATTTTCGGAGCTAAGATCCTTTCTCTCTACTGTCTTTATCCCAGCCTTTATTATCAGGGCTACCCCTCCTCTTTTTCCATTTTGCCTATCTCTTCTAAAAGTTAATTATCCTGGAATATTTAGTCCCCAACCTCGGTCACTTTGCAAACACGTCTCCGTAATGGCTATTGGATCAAAGCTATTAATTTCTATCAGAGCTATTAATTCATCTATTTTGTTGTGAATGCTTCACACATTCGGTTATAGTGCCTTAACCGTTGACTTTTTTATATTTTCCCCTGATATCACCTCAGTCACTGATGCCTTATTACCTTTGTTACTCTCTCTGTCCCTTCCTGACCCACTCTGCATATTTTTAGCAAAAACTCTGCTCTGCTCTAGAGCCTTGACATTTCTCTTGCTGCTTTTAAATTTTCTCTTTCGTGAATCCTCCCACTCCACCCCCTTCATTAATTGAATGGCCTTTCTATTGCTCTAGTTATTCGATTCCCCAGAACACTGGTTTCAGCCCAGTTTAAGTGGAGCCCGCCCCAATGGAACAGATTCTTCTTTCCCCAGTACTGGTGCCAGTGCCCCATGAAGCAAAACCACTGCCTCCAACACCACTCTTTGAGACACGCATTTAATCTCCTAATCTGTTGAATCCTCTGCCTATTGGCGCGTGGCTCAGGTACCAATCCAGAGATTATTACCTTTGAGGATCTGCGATTTAATTTGGACCCCAACTTCTCAAACTCTCTCAGCAGAACCTCCTTTCCAGTTCTACCTATGTCGTTGGTTCCTACGGGGAGCACGACATCTGGATCCTCCCCTTCCCACACCAAGTTCGTCTCCAGCCGCGAGGAGATATCTTTAACCCTGGCACCGGGCAGGCAATACAACCTTCGGAAGTCCCGGTCGCGGCTGCAGAGAACAGTTTCTATCCCTTTGACTATACTGTGCCCGACCACAGCTACATTCCCTTTTCACTCCCCCCACTGAATGGCCTCCTGCACCATGGTGCCATGGTCAGCTTGCTCATCCACCCTGCAGGCTTTTCCCTCATCCACACAGGCAGCAAGAATCTCATACCTGTTGGATAAGGGCACATTCTGAGGCTCCTCCAGCACTGCACCTGGTGTCCCCTTACGTGTCTGAGTTGCAGTCTCACCCTCCTGTAAATACAGCCAAGAATCCAACCTGTTTTGTTAACAGACTTCTCAAGTTATTCTGTCACTTACAAATATTTGTGGGAATACACCCTGTTCTCTATCCCTGCATTCAGTTAAGATTGTACAAAATTCTTGATGAATATTGAAGGAAGAATGAGGTGAGGCAATTTAAACGAACTGGTATAATTTTAGAGGCGGTAAGGGAACAGATATTTTCCTTTGCACTAATCTTTGAAGTTGATAAGGCTGTTAAATATCATAGTGGAATCTTAGCTTTATAAATGGGGCATAGAGTACAAAAGCCAAAAAGTAATTTTAAACCTTTAGAAATCACTTAAACGGCCTCAGCTGGAGTATTGTGTCGAATTCTGGGCACCCAACATTAGGAAGGATGTCAGGGCATTGGACAAGGTGCAGAGGAGATTTACTGGGTTGGTACCAGCGGTAAGTGTCTTCAGTTATGTGGAAAGACTAGAGAAGCTGGAATTGTGCTCCTCAGGGAAAATAATTTTAAGGGAAGATCTGTTGGATGAGGGGACCAAGTGTAATATATCCAAGTTTGCTGATGATACAAAGCTGGGTGGGAATGTAAGTTGTGAGGAGGATGCAAGGAGGCTTCAAGGGGATATAGACAGGCAAGAACATGGAATATAACGTGGAGAAATATGAAGTTATCCACTTTGGTAGGAAAAAATAGAAAAGCAGAGTATTTTTTAAATGGTGAGAGATTGGGAAATGTTGGTGTTCAGAGGGGCCTGGGTGTCCTTGTACACGAAACTCTGAACGTTAACATGCAGGTACAGCAAACAATTAGGAAAGCAAATGGTATGTTGGCCTTTATTACAATAGGATTTGAGTATAAGAGTAAAGACGTCTTACTGCAATTATATAGGGTAGACGCAGGGAGGATGATTCCTCTGGCTAGGGAGTCTAGAATCAGGGGTAACAGTCTCAGTATAAGGGGTCGGCCATTTAGGACTGAGATGAGGAGAAATTTCTTCACTCAGAGGGTGGTGAATCTTTGGAATTCTCTACCCCAGAGTGCTGTGGAGGCTCAGTCGTTGGGTATATTCAAGACACAGATCGATAGATTTTTGAATATTAACGGCATCAAGGGATAAGGGGATAGTCAGGAAAGTGGCGATTAGGTAGAAGATCTGCCATGAACTTATTCAATGGCGGGGCAGGATTGAAGGGCCATATGGCCTACACCTGCTCCTATTTGGGGTAGAGCATTCCAATGATTCACCACACTCTGAGATGTAATATCTCCAGGTTTGCAGACGACACAAAGCTGGGTGGGCTTGTGTGCTGTGAGGAGGATGCAGAGAAAGTCCAGCATGATTTGGACATTTTGGGTGATTGGGCAGATGCATGACAGATGCAGTATAATGTGGATAAATGCGAGGTTATCCACTTTGGTGGCAAAAACAGGAAGGCAGATTATTATCTGAACGGCAATAGATTGGGAAAAGGGCAAGTGCAACGAGACCTGGGTGTCCTTGTGCACCAGTCGCTGAAGGTAAGCATGCTAGTGCAGCAGGCAGTTAAGAAGGCAAATGGTATCTTGGCCTTCATAACCAGAGGATTCGAGTAAAGGAGCAAGGATGTCTTGCTGCAGTTGTACAGGGCCGTGGTGAGACCACACCTTGAGTATTGTGTGCAGTTTTGGTCGCCTTATCTGAGGAAGGATGTTCTTGCCATGGAAGGAGTGCAGCGAAGAGTCACCAGACTGATTCCTGGGATGGCAGGAATGACGTATGAAGACAGATTGGGTCGATTAGGGTTGTATTCGCTAGAGTTTAGAAGAATGAGAGGGGATCCCATTGAAACGTATCCAATTCTACCAGGACTCGACTGACTAGATGCAGGAAGGATGTTCCCGATGGCGGGGGAGTCCAGAACCAGGGGTCACAGTCTAAGGATAAGGGGTAAGCCATTTAGGACTGAGGTGAGGAGGAACTTCTTCACCCAAAGAGTGGTGAACCTGTGGAATTCTCTACCACAGAAGGCCGTTCAGGCCAATTCATTAAATATATTAAAGAAGTAGTTCGATATATTTCTGAAGGCTGAGGAGATCAAGGGATAAGGGGAGAAAGCAGGGACAGGGTACTGAATTTGGATGATCAGCCACGATCGTATTGAATGGCGGAGCAGGCTCGAGGGGCCGAATGGACTACTCCTGCTCCTATCTTCTATGTTTTTATGTTTCTATGTTTCTGATGTTCTTATGTTTGAGGTGCTCAAAATTATAAAGTGGTTTGATGGAGTAGATAGGGAGAAAGTGTCACCACTGGCAGAAGTGATGATAAGCAGAGGACACATATTGAAGATAATTGGCAAAGGAACCAATGGCGGAGATGAGGAGATTAGGCAGTGTCTTGTTATGATCTGGAATGCACTACCTGAAAGGGGTGGTGGACGGAGACAGAAAATAATTTTCAAAAGGTAAATGGTTAAATACTTGAAAAGGAAGTGACAGGACTCTGAGGAAAGCGCAGGGGGATTGGAACGAATCGGATCGCTCTTTCAAAGAGCTGGCTGAGGCAGGATGGGCCGAATGGCCTCCTTCTGTGTTGCAAGATTTCAATGATTCTATTTCTACTCAAATGGTGCAGGATTCCACTCTGTGGTCTGCTTCTTGTCCAGTCTCAAATTTCGTTTCCCACACATTTTTTTGTAAACCGTTACATTTTGGCAGGACGCGATTAATGTCAACAGCTACCTGATTGCAGCTTCCTGTTTGCCACAGTTAGTTGTCCGTCTGTCGCTTTGCTAACTTAATTTAGTTGCAGTCTGAACCGCATCTGTATCCTGGCCAGAGTAAGAGCAGTCTAACATGAAGTGTGCTTAATCAACCTTGCTATTGAGTTTTTAAAAAAAATTGTGAATCAATGGGACAGGTTTTCAATTTGCCGCCGTGGCCTGAACAGGTTCAACGCCTTCAGCACCTCATATTCAGAATAAACGCGATAGGTCTTAACTGAAATGAAAGGATATGGGGATGGTTCAGGAAAGTGTAGATGAGGTAGAAGATCAGCCATGTTGTTATTATAGTAACCTTATTTTCCTATACCGCTCTAGTTTACACAGTTGAACATATATATTCGGGTCGCTCGTACCACCATCTCTGACATGTCTCTCTATCCACTCTCATTAATACTTTCCTTACTGAATCTCGATTGCATTTTGCACGATTTACAATCTCACTTAAACTTTGTGTTCTTTTTTCATCTGAGGTATTCCGCCTTCTTTAAAAAAAAATATCTTTGTCACTTATCTCGGGTCTGCAGCAATGAGACCGTTGGTATTCTGCACGAACCTGTTTCCTGTCACTCGCCCCCAACCGACAGCTTCCTGTCCGCAACAACGGATCGAGCTTAACTGCAAGCAGCTTCCTCTTGCAACTTGGATGACTGTGGCAGCCTCGTTCTCTCAGCTAGTTCGAGCGAAATAAAGCTGTATCTGGAATTGAATAAATCGACATTATTTTTTTCATGGTGTTTTCACTCTAATTGGACTGTTCAAAGCCCGCATAGTGATACTTTACAATAATCAACTGAACCCTAAATATAGCAATAAGACGATCCTTAAAAACAAGAATGAAGCCCTCTAAGACTTCAAGACACTGTAGCACGAAAGCAATGCTGACATTCATGCCGTCTTTTGTTTTATACCATAACACGAGTCCCCATCAGCCCTCTCTGGTGAAAGTAAAGCAATCCCAATTACACTATTTAGAACAACGGGCGATTGCTCCCCGGTATCCTGGCCAGTATTTATCCCTCAAATAAAATCATCAAAAAAACAGATTATCTGGTCGTTATCATATTTCTGTCTGTGGCAGCTTGCTGTGCACAAATTGGCCGGCGCGTTTCCTACATTACCACATTTTTACAAAGCACTTCATTGGCGGAAAAGCGCTTTGGGATGTCCTGAGTTCGTGAACGGGTCAGTGGGGTGTGGGGCTGGGTCAGTGGCGTGTGGTGCTTGGTCATTGAGGTGTGGGGCTGGGTCAGTGGGGATTGGGGTTGGTGAGTGGGGTGTCGGGCTGGGTCAGTGGGCTGTGCTGCTGGGTCAGTGGGGTGTGGGGCTGGGTCAGTGGGGTGTGAGGCTGCGTCAGTGGGAAGTGTGGGGCTGGGTCAGTGGGGTGTGGGGTTGGGTCAGTGGGGTGTGGGGCTGGGTCAGTGGGGTGTGGGGCTGGGTCAGTGGGGTGTGGGGCTGGGTCAGTGGGGTGTAGGGCTTGGTCACTAGGGTGTGGGGATGGGTCAGTGGGATGTGGGACTGGGTCAGTGGGGTGTGGGGCTGGATCAGTGGGGTGTGGGACTGGGTCAGTGGGGTGTGGGGCTCGGTCAGTGGGGTGTGGGTTTGGTTCAGTGGGGTGTGGGGCTGGGTCAGTGGGGTGTGGGTTTGGGTCAGTGGCTTGTGGGGCTGTGTCAGTGGGGTGTGGGTCTGGGTCAGTGGGGTGTGGGGCTGGGTCATTGGGGTGTGGGACTCGGTCAGTGGGGTGTGGGGCTGGGTCAGTGGGATGTGGGGCTGGTTCAGTGGGGTGTGGGGCTGTGTCAGTGGGGTGTGCACCTGGGTCAGTGGGGTGTGGGAATCGGTCAGTTGGGTGTGGGGCTGGGTCAGTGGGGTGTGCGGCTGGGTCAGTGGGTGTGGTGCTGGGTCAGTGGGGTGTGTGGCTGGGTCAGTGCGGTGTGGGTTTTGATCAGTGTGGTGTGGGGCTGGGTCAGTGGGGATAGGGGCTGGGTCAGTGGGATCTAGTCCTGCGTCAGTGGGATGTGTGGCTGGATCAGTGGTGTGTGGGGCTGGGTCAGTGGGGTTTGGGGCTGGGTCAGTGGGGTTTGGGGCTGGGCCAGAGGGGTGTGGGGCTGGGTCAGTGGGTTGTGGGCTTGATTCAGTGGGGTGTGGGGCTGGGTCAGTGGGGTGTGGGGCTGGGTCAGTGGGGTGTCGGTTTGGGTCAGTGGCGTGTGGGGCCGTGTCAGTGGGGTGTGGAGTTGGGACAGTGGGGTGTCGGGCTGTGTCAGTGGGTTGTGGGGCTGGGTCAGTGTGGTGTGGGACTCGGTCAGTGACGTGTGAGGCTGGGTCAGCGGGGTGTGGTGCTCTGTCAGTGAGGTGTGGGGCTGGGTCAGTGGGTGTGGTGCTTGGTCAGTGGGGTGTTTGGCTGTGTCAGTGGGGTGTGGGTTTGGATCAGTGGGGTGTGGGGCTGGGTCAGTGGTGTGTGTGGCTGGGTCAGTGGGGATTGGGGCTTGGTCAGTGGGGTGTGGGACTCGGTCAGTGGGGTGTGGGTTTCGGTCAGTGGCTATTGGGGCAGGGGAAGTGTGTATTGGGTTGGGTCATTGGGGTGTGGGGCTTTGACAGTGGGGTGTGGGACTGGGTCATGGGGGACGGGGTTGCGTCAGTGGGGTGTGGGACTGGGTCAGTGGGGGACGGGGCTGGGTCAGTGGGGTGTGGTGATGGATCAGTGGGGTGTGGGTGTGGGGCTAGGTCAGTGGGGTGTGGTGCTGGGTCAGTGGGGTGTGGGGCTGGATCAGTGGAGTGTAGGACTGGGTCTGTGGGGTGTGGGTCTGGGTCAGTGGGGTGTGGTGATGGATCAGTGGGGTGTGGGTGTGGGGCTGGGTCAGTAGGGTGTAGGGATGAGTCAGTGGGATGTGTTGCTGGGTCAGTTGAGTGTGGGGCTGTGTCAGTGGGGGGTTGGGCTGCGTCAGTGGGGTGTGTTGCTGGGACAGTGGGGTGTGGGGCTTGGTCAGTGGGGTGTGGGGCTGGCTCAGTGGGGTGTGGTGCTGTGTCAGTGGGGTGTGGTGCTGGATCAGTGGGGTATGGGGCTTTGTCAGTGGAGTGTGGGGCTGGGTCAGTGGGGTGTGGGGCTGGGTCAGGGGTGTGTGGGGTTGGGTTAGTGGGGTGTGTGGCTGGGTCAGTGGGGATTGGGGCTTGGTCAGTGGGATGTGTTGCTGGGTCAGTGGGGTGTGTGGCTGGGTCAGTGGGTGGTGGGCCTCGGTCAGTGGGGTGTGGTGCTTCTTCAGTGGTTTGTGAGGCTAGGTCAGTGGGGTGTGGGGCCTTGTCAGTGGGTGTGTGGCTGGATCAGTGGGTGTGGGGCTGGGTCAGTGGGGTGTGTGTCTGCGTCAGTGGGGTGTGGGGCTGGGTCAGTGGGGTGTGGGGCTGTGTCAGTGGGGTGTGGGGCTGGGTCAGGGGTGTGTGGGGTTGGGTTAGTGGGGTGTGGGGCTGGGTCAGTGGGGATTGGGGCTTGGTCAGTGGGGTGTGGAGTTGGGACAGTGGGGTGTCGGGCTGTGTCAGTGGGTTGTGGGGCTGGGTCAGTGTGGTGTGGGACTCGGTCATTGACGTGTGGGGCTGGGTCAGCGGGGTGTGGTGCTCTGTCAGTGGGGTGTGGGGCTGGGTCAGTGGGTGTGGTGCTTGGTCAGTGGGGTGTTTGGCTGTGTCAGTGGGGTGTGGATTTGGATCAGTGGGGTGTGGGGCTGGGTCAGTGGTGTGTGTGGCTGGGTCAGTGGGGATTGGGGCTGCGTCAGTGGGGTGTGGGACTCGGTCAGTGGGGTGTGGGTTTGGGTCAGTGGCTATTGGGGCAGGGGAAGTGTGTATTCGGTTGGGTCATTGGGGTGTGGGGCTTTGACAGTGGGGTGTGGGACTGGGTCATGGGGGACGGGGTTGCGTCAGTGGGGTGTGGGACTGGGTCAGTGGGGGACGGGGCTGGGTCAGAGGGGTGTGGTGATGGATCAGTGGGGTGTGGGTGTGGGGCTAGGTCAGTGGGGTGTGGTGCTGGGTAAGTGGTGTGAGGGGCTCGATCAGTGGAGTGTGGGACTGGGTCTGTGGGGTGTGGGTCTGGGTCAGTGGGGTGTGGTGATGGATCAGTGGGGTGTGGGTGTGGGCCTGGGTCAGTGGGGTGTGGGGATGAATCAGTGGGATGTGTTGCTGGGTCAGTTGAGTGTGGGGCTGGGTCAGTGGGGGGTTGGGCTGCGTCAGTTGGGTGTGTTGCTGGGACAGTGGGGTGTGGGGCTTGGTCAGTGGGGTGTGGGGCTGGGTCAGTGGGGTGTGGTGCTGTGTCAGTGGGGTGTGGTGCTGGATCAGTGGGGTGTGGGGCTTTGTCAGTGGGGTGTGGGGCTGGGTCAGTGGGGTGTGGGGCTGGGTCAGGGGGGATTGGGGCTTGGTCAGTGGGATATGTTGCTGGGCCAGTGGGGTGTGTTGCTGGGTCAGTGGGTGGTGGGCCTGGGTCAGTGGGATGTGGTGATTGTTCAGTGGGTTGTGAGGCTGGGTCAGTGGGGTGTGGGGCCTTGTCAGTGGGTTTCTGGCTTGATCAGTGGGGTGTGGGGCTGGGTCAGTGGGGTGTGGGGCTGGGTCAGTGGGGTGTGTGTCTGCGTCAGTGGGGTGTGGGGCTGGGTCAGTGGGGTGTGGGGCTGTGTCAGTGGAGTGTTGGGCTGGGTCAGTGGGGTGTGGGGTTGGATCAGTGGGGTGTGGGGCTGCCTCAGTGGGTTGAGGGTCTGAGTCCGGGAGTGTGGGGCTGTGTCACTGGGGTGTGGTGTTGTGTCAGTGTGGTGTGGGGCTGTGTCAGTGTGGATTGGGGCTGTGTCATTTTGTTTTCGTTGTTGGGCTGTGTCAGTGGGGGTTGATTCTGGTGCTAGGTCAATGGGGTTTGGGGCTTGGCCAGTGGTGTGTTGGGCTTGGTCATTAGGGTGCGTTGCTTGGTCAGTGGGGTGTCGTTGTACGGATGTGTCAGTAGGATGTGGGGCTGGCTTAGTGCGCTGAGGGGCTGGGTCAGTGGTGAGTGGGCCTGGGTCAGTGGAGTGTTGGGCTGGCTCACTGGGGTGTGGGATTTGGACAGGGTGTGCTGTGGCTGTGTCAGTGGGGTGTGTGGCTGTCTCAGTGCGGTTGGAGACTGGGTCAGTGAGCTTTGTGGCTCGGTCAGTGGGGTGTGGGCCTGGGTCCGTGGGGTGTGGGTCTTGGTCAGTGGGGTGTGGAGCTAAGTCAGTGGTGGTGGGGCTGTGTCCTTGTTGTTTGGGCCTGGGTTAGTGGGATGTGTGGCTTGGTCACTGCGATGTGGGGCTGGGTCAGTGGATTGTGGGTCTTCGTCAGGCGTTGTGTTCCTGGGTCAGTGGGATGTGGGGCTTGGTCAGTAGAATGTGGGGCTGGGTCATTGGGGTGTATGGCTGGGTCAGTGGGTTTTGTGCCTGGTTCAGTGTGTTCTGGGGCTGGGTCATTGGGGTGTGCGGTTGGGTCAGTGGGATTTGGGCCTGGATCAGTGGGGTGTGGGACTGGGTCAGTTTGTTGGGCATGGGTCAATGGGTTGTGGGGCTGGATCATTGGGGTGTGCGTTTGTTTCATGGGATTTGGGCCTGGATCAGTGGGGTTTTGGACTGTATCAGTTTGGTGGGCCTGGGTCAGTGATGTGTGGGGCTGGGTCAGTGGGGATTGGGGCTGGGTCAGTGGGGTGTGGGGCTGTGTCAGTGGGGTGTGGTGCTGGATCAGTGGGGTGTGGGGCTGGGTCAGTGGGGGTTGGGGCTGTGTCAGTTGGGTGTGGTGCTGGGTCAATGAGATGTGGGGCTGGGTCAGACGGTGTAGGGCTGGGACAGTGAGGTGTGCAGCTGGGTCAGTGGGAATTGGGGCAGTGTCATTGTGTTGTCGTTGTAGGGCTGGGTCAGTGTGGCGTCCTTCTAGGGCTAGGTCAATGGGGTTTGGGGCTTGGTCGGTGGCGTGTGGGGCTGGATCAGTGGGGTGTGAGGCTGGGTCAGTGGGATGTCGTTTTACAGCTGGGTCAGTTGGCTGTGGGGCTGGCTAAGTGTGGTGAGGGGAGGGGTCAGTCGGGTGTGCGACTGATTCAGTGGGGTTTGGGGCTGCGTCAGATGGTGTGTGGCTAGGTCATGGTGTGTATGGCTCGGTCAGGGGTTGTGGGGTTCGGTCAGTGTCGTGTTGGGCTAGGTCAGGGTGTGTGTAGCTGGTTCAGAGGGTGTTTGGCTGCGTCACGTGTTGTGTGGCTAGGTCTGGGTGTGTGTGGCTGGGTCAGGTGTTCTGGGGTTGGGTCAGTGTGGTGCTGGGCTTGGTCAGGGGGTGTGTGGCTGGGTCAGCGTGTATGTGACTGGCTCAGTAGGGTGAGGGGCTGCGTCAGTGGGGTGTGCGGCTGTGTCATGGTGTGTGTGGCTGGGTCAATGGGGTGTGGTGCTGGGTTATTGGGCTGTGGGGCTGGGTCAGTGGGGTGCGGGGCTGGGTCAGTGGGCTGTTGGGCTGGGTTTGTGTGCTTGGAACTGCGTCAGCGGTGTGTGTGAGCCTGGGTGATTGGGGTGTTGTGCTGGCTCAGTGGGCTGGGGCTGGGTCAGTGGGGTGTAGGCCTGTGACAGTGGGTTTAGGGCTCTGTCAGTGGGTGTGTGGCTGATTCAGTGGGGTGTGGGACTGTGTCAGTGGGGTGTGGGGCTCGGTCAGTGGGGTGTGGAGCATGGTCAGGGATGGTGGGCCTGGGTCAGGTTGGATTGGGGTAGGATCACTGGGATGTGGGGCTCGGTCAGTGTAATGTGTGGCTGGGTCATTGGGATATATGGCTGGGTCAGTGGGGTTTGGGTCTGGTTCAGTGGGGTTTGAGGCTGGGTCAGTGGGGTTTGAGCCTAGGTCAGTGGGGTGTGGGGCTGCGTCAGCGGGATGTGGGGCCGGGTCAGTTGGGTGTGGGGCTGCGTCAGTGGGATGTGGGGCCGGGTCAGTGGGGTGTGGAGCTGGATCAGTGCGGTTTGGGGCTGGGTCTAAAAGTAATAATGGAAGCACATGAATTCTGATTGTTCATTTTGTTACTTAATTATTTATTGATTTAATTATTAATTTGCAATTGATGTAACTATTGCGTTTTCTTTCTAAGATAGTTTGCTTTTGGAAACTGATCTTGCATGTCTCCTGATTCTGTTGAGCACGGTAAGAACTTGCTGTGCATATCCCCGATTGCTCAGAATTGCCAATTAGCAGGTGGGATCGATTCAACTCTGAAACAATGGGCTGCCTCTTTACTTTTCATTATAAGCTATCTGCATAATAACTGGTAAAGAAGCACGCGGTGCTCCTTATTTAAATTAGAGAGCACAACATATATAGATAATTGTTTAAAACGGAATTGTTGGTATTTTAGGCAACTGTTAAAACTATACCGAAGCACCCTCGCCCATCTCAAATAAGTCCTGAATATAAACCATCACAAACAGGCGTTTCGTGTACAAATACCTGCGACATTGGACGTCTTCACGTTTCAGTTAAAATGAACAGGATTAGTTCAATTATAAGTTTTATCATCATAAATATGAGCTTGATGCCATAGACAGCTTATTTACTTACAATTGACTTCAGCTCCTGTGTGCACTCCTTGCTGCTCATAACATCCAGTTACAGGAAGCGATTTCCATCCTTGTCACTGCGCATGCGATTCATGCTTGACAGCTGTATGTGAATAGACGTTATGGGGGTTGGGGTGGCATTCGGATAGGGCAGGAGCGCCAGACATGCTCATGGATAATCAGCAGCCCGATTGGGAAAATGAAATGGCACGGAGTGCGAAAACAGGCGACAGATGCATTGTGGCCTGAAAATCCGATGGCGCCTGCAAACGAGAACGCAGGGGGCGGGACCGCGCAATATGCACGCTGATCGGAGTGACGCACACAGTACGTCGATGCGTCAGAGTCCCGTGCAACCTTTTCACAGCAACATTGCATGACGTTGGGGGACCAGCATCAAAATTGTCAAGCGCATTAGAGCAAAACAAGATTTGAGGCCTTATTTGGATGAAAAATGTTTCATTGTGTGGATTAGAAATGATTAATATTTAAATAATTAACTACAACAACAACAACAACCACTTGTATTTATATAGCGCCTTCAACGCAGTAAAACATCCCATGATGCTTCACAGGATTTTTATAAGACACTAAAAATGTTGACAACGAGCCATATAAGGGGAAGTTAGGGCAGATGACTAAAAGTTTGGTCAAAGATATAGGTTTTAAGGAGCGTCTTAAAGGAGGAGAGAGAGGTAGAGAGGCAGAGAGGTTCAAGGAGGGAATTCTAGAGCTCAGGACCGAGGCAACAGAAGTCACGGTCACCAATGGTTGAGCGATTATAATCAGGGTTCCTCATGAAGGCAGAATTAGAGGAGCGCAGATATTTCGGGGGGTTCGAGGGCTGGTGGAGATTACAGAGATAGGGAGAGGGCGAGGGCCATGGAAGGATTTGAAAACAAGGATGAGAATTTTGAATTCGAGGCGTTGCTTAACCGGGAGCCAATGTAGGTCAGCGTGCGCAGGGGGTGATGAGTGAACGGGACTTGGTGCGAGTTTGGACATGGGCAGCAGAGTTTTGGATGACCTCAAGTTTACATAGAGTACAACACGGGAGACCGGCCAGGAGGGCTGTGGAATAGTCAAGTCTAGAGGTAACAAAGGCAGGGATGATGGTTTCAGCAGCGGATGAGCTGAGGCAGGAGCGGAGACGGGCGACTTTAGGTGAATAATTAATGAATTAAATGAATCATAAATAAAATACCAAATAATTAATTATTGAAGAAATATTTAGATATTAAAAACACAAAATGAATCATTGTTAATTAGATGAATTAATATTAAACAAAATCCAAATGTTGTTGTTCATTATTCCCTGAGAAGGAAATTGCAAATACATCTATTCTGTGCTTTTTATCCTTCTGATGTATTCCAATATCCGTTTCGGGAAAAAGCACAAATAATCGGTAAGTAATACTCGGGGCCTGAAGCAGTAAATTATATCCTGTTCTCACATCGGAGATTCTTATTCTGCGTATTTTGAGCAATTTGAAAAAAGGTAGTTCAGGAGCTAAAATCTGAATTGTCTTCTTTAATGTTATGCATTTTACAAATGCTAAGGTTTTTGTGCTGACTGCACCTTCATTATATGTTAAAAATGGAAAACAGGAAACTGTCGGTTTGCATGAAGAAGGCGCGATTCATCAGCAGGCAACTGGAGACTTTCAGTTGTGAAGTCCTGACAGAACCTGGAAACTCAGATGATTAGTGCTTGACATGTAACGATGAAATCCTCATGCTGTATAATACCTTCAATCACGAGTGATTGGCTTTGCTGTATTCAAAGACAGACAGGGAATGCAAAGGTTAGTAGATGGTGCGGATGTGCTTTAGGCAGGTCGCGATTGCTCTCCCCCTGCAATGACGTGATTGGGCGGTGAAATCATAGAATCGTGGAATCATAGAAGTTTACAGCACAGAAGGATGCCATTCGGCCCATCTTGTCCGTGCCGGCCGACAAAGAGCTGTCTAGCCTAATACCACTTCCCTGCACTTGCTCCTTAGCCTTGTAGGTTATGGCACTTCAAGTGCATATCCAAGTACTTTTTAAATGTGATGTGGGTGTCTGTCTCTACCATTCTTTCAGGCAGTGAGTTCCAAACCCCCACCACCCTCTGGGTGAAAATATTTCTCCACAAGTCCCCTCTATACCTCCAACCAATTACTTTAAATCTATGCCCCTGGTTATTAACCCTTCTTCTAAGGGAAATAGGTCCTTCCTATCCAATCTATCTAGGCCCCTCATAATTTTGTACAACTCAATTAGGTCTCCCCTCTGCCTCCTCTGTTCCAAAGAAAACAGCCTCAGCCTATCCAATCTTTCCTCATAGTTAAAATTCCCTAGCAAAGGCAACATCCTCGTAAATCTCCTCTGCACCCCCTCTAGTGCAATCACATCCTTCCTGTAATCTGGTGATCAGTATTGCACGCAGTATTCTAGCTGCGGCCGAACTATTGTTTTATACAGTTGACGCACAACCTCCCTGCTCTTATATTCTATGCCTCGGCTAAAAAAGGCAAGTATCCCGTATGCCTTCTTAACCACCTTTTTTACCTGTCCTGCTACCTTCAGGGATATGTGGACATGCACAGCAAGGTTCCTCTAATCTTCTGCACTTCTCAATCTGCCACCATTTATAAGGTATTCACTTGCCTTGTTAGCCCTACCCAAATGCATTACCTCACACTTCTCCAGAAATCGCAAAGTTAAAACCACACCCATTTCGTCAGAGTGCTGATGCAATTGTAGCAAACTTCTTTTTTCAAAGTGTAACGTCTCGTCTCAAAGGGATAATCAAGAGAAAGCACTGTACTAATCTTGGCTGTCAGTCAGTTGGTCCTCAACCCAACTTCAGTAGAAACATTGCGATGAGACAACAGTGCAGTACTGGAAAGGGTTGCATTATAAGGCCTGCCTTTTTCAGATGAGAGGTTCAACGGAGTCTCCTGCTGCTTCCGCAAGAGGACTTAAATATTCCTGAAGACTATTTTAGCAAAAGCAGGAATATTACCCGGTATCCAGACCAATAGTTATCCATCAACCAACAGTGCTAGTACAGATTAACTGGTCGTGTATCTAATTTGCATTTTGTGGGATTTTGCTGTGAGCACATTGGCAGAAGGGATTGCTCACACGAAAAAAATGGCCTAGAAATTGGAAAAGCCTTGAAAACAGGCGCAGGGAGCGCAACGTGCTTCGTGCCCTGGTCTGTTCTAAGTGGTGCAGGGAGCACGCAGAATCAATGTTAAACGCGCTGCTGATTGGCTTAGCGCTGAACAGGAGTCAATGTCGGGTGCTGTCTACTGGCCAATAATGTTTGGCGTAGGTTCTCTGCGCTACTCGCCTCTGAGTCAGAAGGTTGTGGGGTCAAAGTCCCATTCAAGGGACTTGAGCACTTAAAGCAAGGCTGACACTCCAATGCAATGCTGAGGCAGCGCTGCACTGCCGGAGGTGCCGTCTTTCAGATGAGACGTTAAACCGAGGCCCCGTCTGCTCTCTCAGGTGGAGGTAAACGATCCCATGGCACTGACATGAATCTTGTCATTCATGTGGAAATGACTTACAAAATAATTCTGGGCGGCCTGCTGGTGGCGCTGTCCAGGAGAGTATAAATACTCGGGCACGGGCCCAGCTTGCGCGGGACATTTTTAACGGGAACTCGTGAAGGACACAACCAGACCTCCATGTTGTAAAACAGTTGATTAAAGCTTTGTTTAACGCTTAGACCCAGTGCCTAGTAGTTTTTTTACATCAGGCACTATTTCGAAGAAGAGCAGGGGACATATCCCCGGTGACCTGGCCAATAGTTAGCCCTCAACCAACATAAACATAAACAGATTATCTGATCGTTATCACATTTCAGTTTGTGGGAGCTTGCTGTGCGCAAATTGGCTGCCGCGTTTCCTACATTACAACAGTGACTCCATTTTAAAAATACTTCATTGGCTGTAAGGTGCTTTGAGACGTCCGGTGGTCATGAAAGGCGCTATTTAAATGCAAGTCTTTCTTTCTTTACTTAAAGGGGAAGTGCTTTGTTGCAGAAGGACCTCATTGTCATTATGGACGGAGCAATGTCCCAACAGCCAAGGGAAAGGGCGAGGCGATTTTAACATGCGGCCCTGGTGGACATGGTTCCTGCGCGTTCAAAGACACTGTTGTGTCCTCTACCCGCAAGGTGCCGAGAGGCCTTCAAGGCAGAACTGCAGATGGCTGTGGGAGGAACATAGGCACACAGGAACAGGAGTAGGCCATTTTATCCCAACGAGCCTGTTCTGCCATTCAATAAGTTCAGGTGATCTATGAAGTCCTCAGTGCGACGGGCGTTGTCCCCAGGACCTGAATCCAGTGCCGCAAACAGTGTAATGAACTCACTCGAGTGGGCAACGTGAGTGAATGCATCATCAAATGCCATATCCCACCAACTGCAGCACAAGCCTCACACACTGTTCAATGCACCAAACCCCCACCTCTCACCTACCAATAATCTCGAGCAATCACTAGTGATACGCCGCAATCATATCTTCACTTCAACTTCAAATATTTACCACTGCTGCAATACTCACACCCATGTCTCACACTTTGCACACACTGCAGGCTATTGAACCATGTCAAGCACATCACTCAAATGCATTGCACATCACTCAGTGACACTTCCTTTTCTCTTGCAGGCAAAAATCGCTCATAACCGCCGGGAGTAGCAGCAGACGGCTGTAGGGGAATCCCTCCTGCAGAACTTGACGGAGATCGAGGAAGCAATACTGGACATCATTGGAGGGGGAGTCACAGAGTCCGTGTTGAACGGGGAAGTTGAAAGCATTGTCGATGATGGTATGGTCCAAAGTAATCCTTCTCCACACATTCCACTTCCCCGTCATTCCACAATCACTTCTCGCTTACAAACTACTGATGATGTATGCAGGGATATCATGCATAAAATTAAAGAAGACAATTCAGATTTTAGCTCCTACACTACATTTTTTAAATGGTGAGAGATTGGGAAATATTTGTGATTAGAGGTATCTGGCTGTCCTTGTACACGAATCACTGAAAGTTAGCATGCAGATACAGCAAGCAATTAGGAAAACAAATTGCATGTTGGCATTTAGTACAAGAGGATTTGAGTATTAGAGTAAAAACGTCTTACTGCAATTATATAGGGCCCTGATGTGACCACACCTGGGGTGTTGTGTACAGTTTCGGTCTGCTGAACTAAGGAAGTATATACTTGCCATAGATGGACTGCAACGAAGGTTCACCAGACTGGTTCCTGGGATTGGGGGATTGTCCTGTGAGGAAAGATTGAGTAGACTGGGCCTATATTCTCTAGAGTTTAGAAGAATGAGATCTCATTGAAACATGCAAAATTCTTACAAGGCTTGACAGGGTAGATGCAGGGAGGATGTTTCCCCCTGACTGGGGACTCTAGAAAAAGGGGTCACAGTCTCAGAATAAGGGGTCGGCCATATAGGACTGAGATGAGGAGGATCTTATTGAAACATAAACGATTATGGCGGGGCTTGAAAGGGTAGATGCTGAGAGAATGTTTCCCCTCGTGGGGGAGTCTAGAACTAGGGGGGATAGTTTCATAATAAGGGATCGGCCATTTAAGACGGAGATGAGGAGTAATTTCCTCTCTCAGAGGGTCGTGAATCGTTGGAATGTTCTACCCCAGAGAGCTGTGGAGGCGGAGTCATTTAATATATTCAAGGCTGAGATCGATAGATTTTGAACTACAGGGGAGTCAAGGCTAATGGGGATCAGGCAGAAAAGTGGAGTTGAGGCCAAGTTCAGATCAGAAATAATCTTACAGATTGGCGGAGCAGGCTCGAAGGTCCGAATGGCCTACTCCTGCTCCTATTTCTTATGTTCTTAGCTTCTTATGCAAGGGCAAGCATGCCAGAGAGCCTCCTGTCAGTGTCAAACAGCATCGAGGATTACGGCTCCAACGTTGCACGGAACTTGGCGAGGATTTGGAGCCCTTGATTTAAAGGATGGAAATGATGTGCAACTCAGTGAGAGACCTTGTGGGCCCTGCCATAATGCTGCGTGTGATAGGCGATGTCGCAGCTTCTATTGTAGCAACGGGGGATGTGACCCAACGTCTCAGTGCTGCAGTGGAAGCCCAAACTGCTGCCATCATGGCTGGGTTTAGGTGTGCAGAAAGGGGCTTGCAGGGTCTCACAGCACTCCAGCAAATGTTCTCCTAACAGATGGCTGGGAATGCTGAGGCGCCGCCCCGGACCAGTGGAAGTGGCTCCGAGAAGCAAGAACCTGCTGTCCTTTCTTTGGAAAACTGCATTCAAACTCACGCCTCTGCTGCTGCAGCAGTGACCTTGCCCCGGCCCGTCATCCAGCCAGCCCAGACTGCTGCCGCCCATGCCGAGGTGTTGCAGTCTGCATCCGGGCCTTTTAGGCGCAGCGCTGCTCGAGGTCGACCTGCAAGGCCCTCTGCAGGCTCCCCAATTGAAATTCAGCAGCCTTCCACCAGCAATGCAGCAGGCTCTGGGGGGCCACTTCTCAGGAGTCCTCGCCTCCCTATCTAGCTCAAATAACTATCCACCTGAACAGAATCTCTCCCCTTCATAACTTTAAAAGACTTCAATCATATCACCTCAAAGTCTACATTTCGCCAGTGAATAAAGCCCTGGTTCCTGATAACTAAGAGCCCAGGGAATAAGAGCGGGTACTTATTGCCGCAATTAATGTTCTTAGGAGACATTAATGAGCTTTTTTAAAATTGTTTTTAACTTGGCTACAAATTTAACTTGAGCAGCGCGGGTTTCCCAGGTCTTGGGAAACTGACCAGTGAAACGGAGGCGCGATTGAGCCGCAGTTCACGTGGGTATTTAAGCTTGTGATTGTTCCATCTGAATAAAATCTCACTTGTTGCAGCTAGTGTCTCAGTTCCCTCTGGCAAATGTTTGCCAGAGAGTGCTTGTGTGTATACAGCTTTTTTCAAGGGTAATCAGTTGACTTTGTTGTTTTGATTTCGATTTGATCAATTTATAAATTATGTTTGGAATTTCTGTTTAGTTGTGGCTCCCATTTCAGTTTTGTGACCAGGATGGATGGTAAGATGAGGAAGTGGTGAGCAACGGGGATCTGGGGTTTCATTCTTTGGAACCGGAGTCTGATGAGGCGCTCATGGACATGCCGTCCGGAACGGGGATCTGCTGCCTGTCTTTTGCCTTCTAAGGTACACACTGGCGTTCACCAGGTACTAGGACCATTGCTTTTCTTGATATATACTTATGAACTGGATTTGGGTGTCTGGAGCAGAATTTCAAAATTTGCAGATGACTCAGAACTTGGAAGTATAGTGATCAGTGATAGACTTCAAGAGGACATAGCCAGGCTGGTGAAATAGGCGGACACGTGGCAGACGAAAGTGCGAATTGATACATTTTGTTTGGAAGAATTAGGAGAGGAAATCTAAACTAAAGGGTACAGTACATGAGACCTGGTGGTATATATGCACAAAGCGGTGAAGGTGGCAGGGCTGGTTGAGAAAGCAGTTACAAAAGCAGAGAGGTTCGTGGGCTTCATCGATAGAGGCATAGAGTACAAAAGGAAGGAAGTTTTGTGAACCTTTATAAACACTGTTTCGGCCACAACTGGAGTATTGTGTCCAATTTTGGGCACCTCACTTTATAAGGATGTGAAGACCTTAGAGAGGGTGCAGAAAAGATTTACTCGAAAGGTTCCAGGGATGAGCGACTTCAGTTACGTGGATAGACTGGAGAAACTGAGGTTGTTTTCCTTAGAGCAGAGAAGTTTGAGAGGAGATTTGATAGAGGTGTTAAAAATCATGAGGGGTCTAGACATTAATCAATTGTTAATTTTAAACTGAGATAAAAAGATTTGTGTTTATCAAAGGTACTCAGGGAGTAATGGGGCAAAGGCGTGTGCATGGAGTTAATTCAGAAATCAGCGATAATCTGATTAAATGGCGGAATAGGCTCGAGGGGCTAAATGGGCTTGTGCTGTTACTGGTTCGCAAGTGAAGAGTCGGTGCCACTAAGCTTGGGTTGGCGCTATTACTTCATCGAAAATGCTAACACACTGTTGAAATCCATGGTCCAAAATCGTGAGTTAGGACACGACGCGACCTGGGAAGCAATTAGATTTAGACTACATGAATTTTCAATTGCGCCAGCATTGTTTTGCAGGCGAGCGCGTTCACGTGAAGTTCCCCCTGGACAGTAAATCAGATGTATGATCAGTTATACATTTAAAAGGAGGTAGTTCACAGCGCTATGTTCTGGAGTCAATTCAGCCTTTAGTTTTTGATTTAATTTGCACAAGTTTAATGTTTGGTGCATTTTGCGTTCGTCTTAATCTTGCAGTGTAAATACATAGAGTCATAGAGTGATAACGGCATAGAAGGAGGCCATTCGGCACATCGAGTCCGTGCCGGCTCTCTGTAGAGCAATCCAGTCATCTTTCTAAGAAGCCAGTTGTGAGCTGATCCAGTCAGATAATTTCATCAAATATTTTATTTCACGATGTAATCCATTTGTATCCGATTCTGTATATTGCTATATAGATAAGAACACAAGAAATAGGAGCAGGAATAGGCCACTTGGCCCCTCGAGCCTGCTCTGCCATTGAATAAGATCATGGCTGATCTAAGGCTCAAAGCCACTTCCCAGACCGCTCTTCACTCCCTTATCTTGCAAAAATTTGTCCATCTCCACTTTAAATGTATTTAATGACCGAGCCTCCACAGCTCTCTGGGGCACAGAATTCCACAAATTTACAACCCCCTGAGAGAAGAAGTTCCTCCTCATCTCAGTTCTAAAAGGGCGACCCTTTATTCTGAGACTGTACCCCCGAGTTCTAGATATCCCCATGAGGGGAAACATCCTCTCTGTATCTACCTTGTCGAGCCCCCTCAATATCTTATATGTTTCGATAGGATCACCTCTCATTCTTCTAAATTCCAATGTGTAGAGGCCCAGCCTGCTCAACATTTCCTCATAAGTCAAACCCCTCATCTCTGGAATTAACCTAGTGAATCGTCTCTGAACTGCCTCCAATGCAAGTATATCCTTCCTTTAATAAGGAGACCAAAACTGTACGCAGTACTCAAGGTGTGGTCTCACCAATATCTTGTACAGTTGTAGCAGGTCTTCCCTGCTTTTATACTGCAAAACCATTGAAATAAAGGTCAACATTCCATTTGCCTTTTTAATTACTTGTTGTACCTGCATGCTAACTTTTTGTGTTTCATGCAGAAAAAACCTGAATACATAATCTTAGCCCATAAGTAGTGCTATAAAATTATGGCATTTTCGATATAATGCGGTACAGTTCAACTTCGGCGGTGTCGCTGACGGCTGTTTTTAAATCCTGCCATCGTTTAATTTTACTCCCACTGACGTGATGGGCGAGCGTGTTCGGCATTCCTTTCAGCTTAACTGTTCGACTTGGGCTAGGCAAAAACATACATAGATCATAAAAACCTGTGTTCAATGTCAGAATAGTTTAGTCTGTTAGTGCAATCTGTCGGCTAGCCATAGAATAATCCCTTAATAACTTTAGAGTTACGTAATCCTTGGAAATTTTTGAAACAACAAGCACAGCTGACATTGAGGTAATTGGAAACTGTTGCATTTCGCAAACTCTTAGCAAATTATGCTTAATCGCATGATGAGCGTTTCAGACAGAAAAAAAGTCCCTATTTCCTCATTTGAAGCCACATTCTAACTCAGCTTCAAGAAGCAGTCTGTTGCTAAAGATACGAGACTGGAACCTGAAGCACTGTCCATGCTGGGAGTGGATCATGCGATTTTACTTGTAATCTGTGGTCATGATGAATACATTCCAAGAATGCTGAGATGCTGTTCAGAGTTTATTTCCTCTTATTTAGGCAAGCGTGCGTCATTGCTAAAGTCTTTAATTATTAAACAACATTGCTTGCTCGTTTTATAGTACCGTCACAAATCTCGCAGAGCTGAACACCTGTACCATAAATTTTAGCAAAATACTGCGGATGCTGGAAATCCGAAATAACAACAGAAAACGCTAGAGAAACTCAGCAGGTCAGGCAGCATCCGTGGAGAGAGAAACGGAGTTAACGTTTCAGGTCGAAGACCTTTCGTCAGAACTGGAAAAAAGCAGGAAATTGAATAGATTTTGAAGCAAGTTTAGGGGCTGGGAAAAGGGCGAGGGGATGAAAGAACAAAAGGGAAGGTCGGTGATAGGACAGAAAGCAGGAGAGATTAAGAGACATTTAGAGACATCAAGAGATATTCAAGGCAAGAGGAGGTGGTAATGGGACAGGTTAAGGAACAAAGGTTGGCTCTAGATGAAGTGTGAATTGCGGTGGCAGATTGAAGGATAGCTGCCATGTGGGAGGGAAAAAACAAAAGGCCAAACAAAAAGTGTGGAAAAAAAATATATATATGTGATAGGGGCCGAGGTTATGATCTGAAATTGTTGAATTCTAGTTGGAGTCCAGAGGGCTGTAGAGTGTCTAATCGAAAGATGAGGTGCTGTTCCTCGAGCTTACGCTGAACTTCCGTGGAACAATGCAAGAGGCCGAGGACGGTGAGGTCTGAGTGGGAATGGAGCGGTGAATTAAAATGACAGGCCACCGGGAGCTCGGGGTCCCCCTTACGGACAGAACGGAGGTGTACCATAAAGTTTGTTTCCTGGTTTATGACGGGTTCCATCCCAGCTCAGCGTACCAAGACTGGCATATCTCTCATGCTACAACAGAAGCAAAATACCGCGGCAGCTGGAAATCTGAAATAGAAACAAAAAATGCTTGCAATACGCAGCAGGTCAGCCAGCATCTATGCAGCGAGCAACAAAGTTAACGTTTCAGGTCGATGACCTTTTGTCTGTGACCCCTGGTTCTGGAATCCCCCGCCACCGGGAACATCCTTCCAGCATCTAGTCTGTCTAGTCCTGTTAGGATTTTATAAGTTTCAATGAGATCCCCTCTCATTCTTCTAAACTCTAGCGAATACAAGCCCAATCGACCCAATTGCTCTTCATACGTCATTCCTGCCATCCCAGGTATCAGTCTGGTGAATCTTCGCTGCACTTGCTCCATGGCAAGAACATCCTTCCTCAGATAAGGCGACCAAAACTGCACACAGTACTCAAGGTGTGGTCTCATCAAGGCCCTGTACAACTGCAGCAAGACATCCTTGCTCCTGTACGCGAATCCTCTCGCTATGAAGACCAACATACCATTTGCCTGCTTCACCGCCTGCTGCACCTGCATGCTAACCTTCAGCGACTGGTGCACAAGGACTCCCAGGTCTCGTTGCACTTCCCATTTTCCGAATCTATTGCCATTCAGATAATATACTGCCTTCCTGTTTTTGCAAACGGGAATTGGATAAGTAGCTGAAGGACAAAAAAAATGCACGGCTACCGTTAAAGGGGAGGGGGACAAGCTGATGTGCTCTTGCAGAGAGCCGTAATGGGCTCGACGGATCGAATGGCCTCCTTCTGTGCTGTAACCAATCTATGATTCTATGATTCTGTGGGCAAAAGCTGGTAGATGTTTGGAACTCTCTTCCCCAAACTTCAGTTGATGCTAGATAACCTGTTAACTTTGAACTGAGATTTTAAGATTTCTGTTAATCAAAGGTACTGAGGGAGTAATGGAGAAAAGACCTGTGTATGAATTTAGTTCACAGATCAGCAATGATCTCATTGAATGGCGGAACAGGCTCGAGGTGCTAAATGGCCTTCTGCTGTTCCTAGGTTCGCAAGTGAAAAGTCAGTTCCAATAAGATTGGCTTGGCGCTATTACTTTAGCTATAATGCTAACACAATGTTGAAATCCAACGCCCAAAATTGGGAGTCAGGACACGACCCGACATGGGAAGCAATTAGAGTTAGTCTACATGAATTTTCAATTAACCAGCATTGTTTTGCAGGCGAGCGCGTTCACGTGAAGCTCCCCTGGACAGTAAATCAGATGTATGATCAGTTAAATATTTAAGAGGAGGAAGCTTCACTGTGATATACTCTGATGACAATTCAGACCTTTAGTTTTGTATTAGAAACATATAAACATAGAAACATAGGAGCAGGAGTAGGCCATTAGGCCCTTCGAGCCTGCTCCACCATTCAATATGATCATGGCTGACCCTCTATCTCAATACCATATACCCGCACTCTCCCCATACCCGTCGACGCCTTTTGCCTCTAGAAATCCATCTAGATGTATTAATTTACACAACATTAGTGTATGGTGCATTTTGCATTGGTCCTAATCTTGCAGTGCAAATACATATTTCTAAGAAGCCAGTTGGAGCTGATACTAGTCAGATAATGCAAACAAATATTGTATTTAGCGATGTGTTCCACTTGCTGCCGATTCTGTATATTGCTTTTCATAAATAAACCTGAATACATAGAAACATAGAAACATAGACGATAGGAGCAGGAGTCGGCCATTCAGCTCCTCGAGCATGCTCCGCCATTCGATGAGATCATGGCTGATCATCCAAACTGAGTACCCTGTACCTGCCTTCTCCCCATATCCCTTGATACCTTTAGCTTTAAGAAATATATTTAACTCATTCTTGAATATATTTAATGAATTTGCCTCGACTACCTTCTGTGGAAGAGAATTTCACAGGTTCACCACTCTCTGGGTGAAGAAATTCTTCCTCATTTCTGTCCTAAATGGCTTACCCCTTATCCTTAGATTATGACCCCTGGTTCTGGACTCTACGACCATCGGGAACATTCTTCCTGCAGCTAGTTTGTCCAGACTTGTCAGAATTTTATATGTTTCGATGAGATCCCCTCTCATTCTTCAATACTCCAGCGATTATAAGCCCAATCGTCCCAATCTCTCCTCATATGTCATTCCTGCCACACCACGTATCAGCATTGTGATTCTTCGCTGAACTACTTCCATGGCAAGAACATTCTTCCTCAGATAAGGCGTCCAAAACTGCACACAGTACTCAAGGTGTGGTCTCACCAAGGCCCTGGACAACTGCAGCAGGACATGACTGTTCCTATACTCAAACCCTTTCGCTATGAAGGCCAACATACCATTTGCCTTCTTCACCGCCTGCTGCACCTGCATGCTTACCTTCAGCGACTGGTGCACAAGGACACCCAGGTCTCGTTGCACTTCCCCTTCTCCCAATCTATTGCCATTCAGATAATAGTCCGCCTTTCTGTTTTTGACACCAAAGTGGATAACCTCGCATTTATCCACGTTATATTGCATCTGCCACGCTTCTGCCCACTCACACAACCTGTCCAAATCATCCTGGAGATTCTCAGTGTCCTCCTTGGAGCACACACGCCCACCCAGCTTTGTGTCATCTGCAAACTTGGAGATATTACATTTAGTTGCCTTATCCAAATCATTAATGCATATTGTGAATAGCTGGGGTCCAAGGAGCGAACCCTGCGGTACCCCACTAGTCACTGCCTGCCACTCGGAAACAGACCCATAATACCTACTCTCTGCTTTCTGTCCGCCAACCAGTTCTCTATCCAAGTCAATACCTTGCCCCCAATCCCATGTGCCTTAACTTTACACGCTAATCTCTTATGCGGGACCTTATCGAAAGCCTTTTGAAAGTCCAAATACATCACATCTACTGGTTCTCCCTTATCTATTTCCCCAGTTCCATCCTTCAAAAATTCCAGTAGATTAGTCAAGCACGATTTACCTTTTGTAAATCCATGTTGACTTTGTCCGATACTATCACTGTTCTTCAAGTGCTTAGCTATTACATCCTTTATAATGGACTCTAGCATGTTCCCCACTACCGATGTCATGCTTACCGGTCTGTAATTTCCCGCTTTCTCTCTACCACACTTTTTGAATAGTGGGGTAACATTAGCAGCCCTCCAATCCATGGGTACAGTTCCAGATTCCACCGAATGTTGGAAGATGATCAGCAATGCATCTACTATTTCTAGGGCCACTTGCCTAAATACCCTAGGATGTAGATTATCAGGCCCTGGGGATTTATCGGCCTTCAATCCCGTCAATTTCCCTAACACCATTTCCCTGCAAATACTGATTTCTTTCAGTTCCTCCCTTTCATCAGACCCTATGTTCTCGGACATCTCTGGGAGGTTATTTGTGTCCTCCTTTGTGAAGACAGAACCAAAATATTCATTTAATTGCTCTGCCATTTCTTTGTTCCCCATGATAACTTCCCCCGCTTCTGACTGCAAGGGACCTACACTTGATTTCACTAATTATTTTCTCTTCACATATCTATAAAAGCTCTTACAGTCAGTTTTTATGTTCCCAGCAAGCTTACTTTCATATTCTATTTTCCCCTTCTTAATTAATCCCTTTGTCCTCCTTTGTTGAATCCTAAACTGCTCCCAATCATCAGGGTTACCGCTTTTTCCGGCCAATTTATATGCCCTCTCCTTGGATCTTATGATATCCCTCATTTCCCTTGTTAGCCACGGTTGAGTCACCCTTTTTGTTTTATTCTTATGCCACACTGGGATGAACAAATTCTGTAGTTCATCCATGCAGTCTTTGAATGTTTGCCATTGCCTATCCACCGTCAACTCTTTGAGTGCCATTCCCCAATCAATCCCACCCAATTCGCGCCTCATACCATCGTAGTTTCGTTTATTTAAATTCAGGACACTAGTCTCTGATTCAACTACTTCACTCTCCATCCTAATGAAGAATTCTATCATATTATGATCACTCTGACCCAAGGGGCCTCGTACAACAAGATTGCTAATTAATCCTTTCTCGTTGCATAATACCCAGTCTAAGATGGCCTGATCTCTGGTTGGTTTCTCGACATATTGTTCCAGAAAACCATCCCATAAACATTCTAGGAATTCCTCCTCCACAGTATTTTTACTAATTTGGTTAGCCCAATCTATATGTAATGCTAAAGTCACCCATGATGACTGCTGTGCCCTTACTGAATGCTTCTCTAATTTTCCTTTTAATGCGCCCCCAACCTCCGTATTACAGTTTGGAGGTCGAAATACCACTCGCACTAACGTTTTCTGTCCCTTGTTATTTTTCAGTTCTACCCATACAGACTCTGCGTCATCAGAGCTAATATCCTTCCCTTCAATTGTGTTAATCCCCTCTTTAACAGTCAATGCTACCCCACCTCCCTTTTTTTTTGCCTATCTTTCCTAAATATTGATTACCCCTGGATGTTGAGTTCCCAGCCATGGCCACGCTGGAGCCATGTTTCTGTAATCCCAATCAAATCGTGTTAATTTACCTCTATTTGCGCAGCTAATTCATCCACCTTGTTCCGAATGCTCCTTGCATTAAGACACAAAGCTTTCAGGCTTGTTTTTTTTAACGCCCTCAGACCTATATGAATTATTATTTACTGTGACCATGTTTGATTTAAACCGTTGAGTTCTTTGCCTTCTACTTTTGTTTTTCTCCTTCCTGTCTTTTGCTTTTATCCTTGTTTCCCTTTCCTCTGTCTCCCTGCTCAGGTTCCAAACCACCTGCCACTTTAGTTTAAACCCTCCCCAACAGCACTAGCAAACACTCCCCCTAGGACATCGGACCCGGCCCTGCCCAGGTGCAGATCTTCTCGTTTGTACTGGACCCACCTCCCCCAGAACGGTTCCAATGTCCAAGGAATTTGAATTCCTCCCCCTTGCACCATTACTCTAGCCACGTATTCATTTGAAATATCCTCCTATTTCTACTCTGACTAGCACGTGGCACTGGTAGCAATCCTGAGATTACTACCTTTGAGGTCCTATTTTTTAATTTGCCTCCTAACTCCCTATATTCTGCTTTTAGGACCTCATCCCGTTTTTTACCTATATCGTTGATGCCTATGTGCACCACGACAACTGGCTGTTCGCCCTCGGCCTCCAAAATGTTATGTAGCCGCTCCGAGACGTCCTTGACCCTTGCACCAGGGAGGCAGCACACCATCCTGGAGTCTCGTTTGCGGCCGCAGAAACGCCTATCTATTCCCCTTACAATTGAGTCCCCTATCACTATAGCTCTTCCACACTTTTTCCTCCCAGCCTGTGCAGCAGGGCCACTCATGGTGTCAGCAAGTTGGCTGCTGCTGCCTTCCCCTGATAAGTCATCCCCCCCAGCAGTATCCAAAGTGGTATATCTGTTTGAGAGGGGGATGGCCACAGGGGACCCTTGCAATACCTGCCTGCACCTCTTACTCTGCCTGGTGGTCACCCATTCACTTCCTCCCTGTACAGCCTTTGCCTGCGGTGTGACCAACTCGCTAAATGTGCTATCCACGACGTTCTCAGCGTCGCGAATGCTACAATATGCATCCATCCGCAGCTCCAGCGCCGCAATGCGGTCTATCAGTAGCTGCAGCTGGATACACTTCCCACACACATGATCTTAGCCCTAAGTAGTGCTCTAAAATTATGGCATTTTCGATATAATGGGGGTACATTTCAACTTCGGCGCTGGCTGTTTATACAGATTGCAAACGTATAATTTTACTCCCCCTAACCTGATGGGCGAGCGTATTAGGCATTACTTTCAGCTTAACTGTTAGACTTGGGCTAGGCTTACACATACATATATCATAAACACCTGTGTTCAAAGACAGAAATTTTTAGTCTGTTAGTGCAATCTGTCTGCTAGAAGTAGAAGAATCCCTTAATAACTTTAGAGTTACGTAAGCCTTGGAAATTTTTGAAACAGCAAGCCCAGCTGACATTGAGGTAATTGGAAACTGTTGCATTTCGCCAACTCTTAGCAAATTATGCTTAATCGCATGATCAGCTCTTCAGACAGAAAAAAGTCCCTAGTTCCTCATTTGAAGCCACATTCTAACTCAGCTTCAAGGAGCAGTCTGTTGCTAAAGATACGAGACTGGAACCTCAAGCACTGTTCATTCTAGGAGTGGATCATGCGATTTTGCATCTAATCTGTGGTCATGATGAATACATCCCAAGAATGTGAGATGCTGTTCAGAGTTTAGTTCCTCTTATGCGTCACTGCTAAAGTCTATAATTTTTAAACAACTTTGCTTCCTCGTTTTACAGAACCATAACAAATCTCTGAGAGCTTAACCTCTGTACCATAATGTTTGTCCTGTGGTTTGTGGCCCCATCCCAGCTCAGCGTACCAAGGCTGGCCTATCTCTCATGGTACAACAAAAGTGAAATGCCGAAATGTCTGGTAATCTGAAATAGAAACAAAAAATGCTGGAAATACTCAGCCGGTTAGTCCGCATCTATGCAGAGTGCAACAAAGTTAAACTTTCAGGTCGATGGCCTTATGTCAGAACTGGAAAAAGTGAGAGATGTAACAAATTTTAAGCATGTGCAGTGGCAGGGAAAGGGAGGAGCAGAGGAAAGAACAAAAGGGAACTCGATGTTGAATCCAGAAGGTTCAACGATTTGGTCGATTAGGCACTTTAAAGCCTTCTGGACTCAACATCGATTGGAACAATTTCAGATCATTACCTCTGCCTCCATTGTTTTCCGACGGCAGCTGTTGAGGGATAAATTTTGGCCAGGGCACCGGGGAGTTATGTATTTCATAATTCCATGTTGTACATTTTAATTGGGATCAGCTGAAAGTCTGGTACCAAAGTGAAGTTTTTGTACACAGGGGAAGGAAGCTAATATTAAGATAAGATGGAGTCCCAAAGAGGCTACACTTCATCGCAGTGGATATTCCCTGGGATTTGAGATAATTCTTGTACTGCAAATATAAATAGGCAGCAAGTTAGCACCTCATCATTGGAGTGAACATGTATTGGTGTCTGACCGAGACAAGCTGCCGCTCACTGAATGATAGAATCATCAAATATTTCTTCTCCATAGAGGATGGCAGCCTTGGCTCAATGGTAGAAAGATCCGAAGAAATGGTCGATTTCGCGGGTTTTGGATTACAGGACAGCCGCCCTACCGCGTGTCCACCGCGCCTTTCATCTGTCAAAGTCAATTGATGAATTGGAAATGTTCAATGCTCTGGGAAACGTGCATGGCTAGGGAACGGGAATGGATGAGAACAATTGAACGTATTCGGAAACATCACGTTCAGTCCGCATCTCTAAATATTTCCAGTCCTAGAAACATAGAAACATAGACGATAGGAGCAGGAGTAGGCCATTCGGCCCCTCGAGACTGCTCCGCTATTCAATGCGATCATGTCTGATCATCCAAATTCAGTACCCTGTTCCTGCTTTCTCCGCATTTCCCTTGATCCCCTTAGCCTTAAGAAATATATCTAACTCCTTCTTGAATATATTTAATGAATTGGCTTCAACTGCCTTCTGTGGTAGAGAATTCCACAGGTTCACCACTCTCTGGGTGAAGAAATTCCTCCTCATCTCAGTCCTAAATGGCTAACCCCTTATCCATAGACTGTGACCCCTGATTCTGGACTCCCCCGCCATCGGGAACATCCTTCCTGCATCTAGTCTGTCTAGTCCTGTTAGAATTTTATAAGTTTCAATGAGATCCCCTCTCATTCTGCTGAACTCGAGCGAATATAAGCATAATCGACCCAATCTCTCTTCATCCGTCATTCCTGCCATCCCAGCTATCAGCCTGGTGAATCTTCGTTGCACTCCCTCCATGGCAATAACATCCTTCCTCAGATAAGGTGACGAAAACTGCACACAATACTCAAGGTGTGGTCTCACCAAGGCCCTGTACAACTGCAGCAAGACATCCTTGCTCCTGTACTCGAATCCTCTCGGTATGAAGGCCAACATACCATTTGCCTTCTGAACCGCCTGCTGCACCTGCATGCTTACCTTCAGCGACTGATGCACAAGGACACCCAGGTCTCGTTGCACTTCCCCTTCTCCCAATCTATTGCCATTCAGATAATAATCTGTCTTCCTGTGGCACTGGGACATTTCTTCCCGAGATTGGCCTCCTATAACCACGACCATGGCCCGGGTTTAGTAGTGGTTATGACTGCGTACTCTGAGAGTGCGCCTTCACACCGCCTTTGAAATACTATGCAGTTCAGGATTTAGTGCATGCGCAAGCAAGGTATGCCTTGACAGATCAACCGCAGCGCCTTGGAAAAAACAGTTGCTATTTGCCCACCAACTGTTCAGCAATTACGGACGTTTGTCTTACGGTTAGTGAAAGCACTCGTAAATGAAGGTCTGCAGTTGAAAAATCACCACGTGTCCTTTCCCCAATACTAAGACAATTACAGGACAGCACCGTTGCAATCTTTTCAATCGATTTTAATTGGAAATGCATTGCAAAATGAATCGTCCCCAGCTCCTTTCAGGTTCACATCATTCCACTTGCACTAAAAAATGTGCGTGGATATTGGTGGAGAAAATGTTCCAAACGGACAAATCACGTATGAAGAGAGATTGGGTCGATTGGGCTTATATTCGCTAGGGTTTAGAAGAATGAGAGGGATCTCATTTTTACTTATAAAATTCGAACAGGACTAGACAGACTAGATGCAGGAAGGATGTTCCCGATGGCGGGGGAGTGCAGAACCAGAGGTCACAGTCTAAGGATAAGGGGTAAGCCATTTAGGACTGAGATGAGGAGGAATTTCTTCACCGAGTGAGTGGTGAACCGGTGGAATTCACTACCACAGAAGGCAGTTGAGGCCAATTCATTAAATATATTCAAGAAGAAGTTAGATATATTCCTTAAGGCTAAAGGGATCAAGGGATATGGGAGAAAGGAGGGACAGGGTACTGAATTTGGATGATCAGCCATGATCGCATTGAATGGCGGAGTAGGCTCGACTGGCCGAATGGCATACTCCTGCTCCTATCCTCTGTTTCTATGTTTCTATAACAGGAACTAACTGCAGAGCTGTTTGAATTGATTTTATGGAAATACAGTGGAAAATATTCTCATTCTTCCTGTGAGGTTTCTTTGTGACCAATGAAGCTTTTGATGATAATGTTTTATGTTCGAACAAATAATCCAGCACACAGACGATTGGACGGGTTTAGGCTGATTTACGAATAGCAGATGTACATTGTTTACGTTTTGGTGGAAGAGACTCTTTTGTCGGTCGAGTTCCCTTTTAATCTGAAGTTGAATAAGAAAGTTAAAGAAAGTGAACATCTTTCCGATTTCAGTGAGCAAATCTGTCCTTTAAACACAAAAAAGAACAATATAACAGCTTTCCAATGCATCTATAAGAAGAAAAATAGATTAAACTATTAGCAGTCTAAATGAGGTCTGAATAATATTTTTTAATCCTGAAGATTAACATCGAATATATGTTTGGGAACCTCTTTCTGAAGTTCAACAGCATTAATTGTAGGAGATATAAAACATTGTTCGACATTAACTGAGTATCAAAACAGGAAGTTTTATCAGTAGGGACTAATAGATTGTGATTTTGGATTAAAAAAACAAATATGGTGAAACATGAAATAACTCCAAGTACTAGATTAATTAAAGTATTTTTAGACTTAAAAAAAAATCTTTTTAAAACGTAATTTTAATGGAAGAGACAGAGAAATTTATGTGGGCTTGGCTTAGTACTGAAAGTAATTGTGGGCGTGTCTTCCCTTACGCTGCGCTCCTGGGCTGCCTGACGTCATACGCTGCGCAGAGCTCTGCAGCGCTGAAGAGGAAGTCTGCGCTCCACGCCTCGCTCAGAGTCAGGCCGCATTCTTTGCGTAGTCCGGCGGCGTACTCCGGAGCAACGCAGCCGTCCACAATTTTTGGCCCCAAGCTTGTCTGAGTCAGTTAGGATTCCGGAGACTCGAGGGATATCACCCTGGCCCCAATTAACCTTAGTTTAGTCATGTCTGCGAGATAACATATTCGGTTGAATGTTGCCTTGATGCTGAGGGCAATTTCTTTCATTTCTATTGCAGTTAGTTTTTATACCAATAGCTGATACCAGGTTGATCTGAATGTTGAGCAAACTGAACATCTTTCACCAGACGAATAACTTGGTGGTACTCACGTTTACGTCTTCCTGCTGATCATCGGTTGGAGGCTGATGTGGCGTGAACGGGAAAATTTAAATCACTCCTATTTTTCTGATAGGGCACATCTGGGCATGTTCCACATTATCGGATATATGGCCACACTGGAATATATTGGCTCGCGGCCGCAGAGTTCAAGAGTGCAGGTCTTGAGCAGTATAGTCATATTGTTGTCAGGGCCCAGAGTTTTTGCTATGCCCTTCCACTCGGCGCTTCTCGGTAATAAGTATGAACCAGATTGAAGGGACACTGGTTTCTATAATGTTGGGCACCTCCAAAAGAGACGAATTGTGATCATTCAATTGGTATTTTTGACAAGTTTAGTGTATATAATGATAGTGGTTGTACCTGGGGAAATGTTCCTTCAGCGACTGACCTGAATATCCTCTTTACTCTCATGTGATGCAGACAAACAGACATTTCGGAGAAAGCTGTAGTGCAATATGATTGGTTAATACCGGAAATTAAAAATATAAAGGAATATAGCCAAAAATTTAATAATTTAGCAGAGGACAATTAACTAATAAATGTAGAAGGGAAGACGAGTAACAGATGAAGATGTTTTAAAAAGCAGCGAATCAACGTGGGAGAGCAAATGATTGTCATTCAAATACATTGGTTGAGGGAGGTTTAAAGCTATAGCCGCGTCACACGATGATATTTATAGAATCTTAAAGCAAAGAAGGTTGCCATTTGGTACATCATGCCTGTACCAGCTCTGTGTAGGACTATCCAAATAGTCCCACTCCCTTGCTCTTTCTCCAATTACATACAGGAAGGAACCTTTACTAGATAGAATGGTTGACTCCCGTGGCATTGCTCATGCTACCTTCCAGTGAAGTGGGGTTAGATGACCTGATATAATTGGAGCGTACCCGACATAGTTCAGTCCTCATTTAAAATCACAACATTCTGTCCTTCTAGATGTTCGGACTTTATAGCGCAAAATGGATTCAAACTTTTCCAAAACAAATCTCATCCATTGTTTGCAAAAAACAAAGGCCCAACATCTGCGATCGGAGGCTTCCCGCTTAACATTTACCTGGTGGTCGGGGAGGTATGGAGGCTTGCGATCTTGGGAGTCTCCGGGTACGCGCGGGCAGAGGCTCAGGTATCACACGAGCGCATGCAGTTCACAAGGGCCCCTGGGCTAACGTGGGCCGACCCAACCAATAAAAGAAGGGGAATTCCTCATTCATACTTATGGCAGCTCCGTACGGAACTCCAATAAGTATGAATGGGGATCACTAAAAAAATACACGAACTCACGAAGTGAATAAAAATATATTAAATGGCCCAGAAATTCGGCACTTGTCGGGTGACTACGCGCTGTGTACTCATCCGTAAGGCCACTTGAAGTGTCGGTTTGCTGCATGCACTGCGCATGCGCGGGAATCCTGAACTTTCGGTCTATTCAAGGGAGGGGTTCAGAGGTGAATCGCGCGCGCGGGAGAGCCTGCGCGCACGCAGCGAACTTCGTTTTTTTTCAGGTTTCTCCGGTAAGGTAAGTATGGAAGAAGCTGCGCTTTTAAAAGGAGGAGCAACACCCGTTTTTAACAAGGTAAGTGGTTAATTAATTACAATTTAAAAAAATTTTCTAACAGGTTTATCTTTTTTAGATATTTAAAGAAAGCGAAGTTTATTTTAAGCACCGTTAAAAAGTATAATTAATTTTTTCAAAAATTTAAATTTTTGTTTAATGTAGTTAATTTATTTAACTTACAGTTATTTTGAAAAATGTGATGTTTTTTTAATTTATTTGCAGTTTAAGTGTGGTTTTGGGGCCGATTTCAATTCATAGATTTGACAGGTATACTTGTCAAATATGTGAATGAAAATGCCCTGCTACGATTGGCTCTCCATATCCCACGTGATCCCAGGGGACGCTTCGAACTCGCTGCTCCCCTGGGACATGCAAGCACTGTGCGCCGGCAGCTGGAGGAAACCCAGGACCCGAAGTTATCATGGGCCCAAAACACAACAGCAGGCGTGGTAGGTAAGTACGCGTGCGATGCTTGCACCCGCAGGAAGCCGCAAAACCGAATTTCTGGCCCATTACATAATTAAAATTAATTAAAATGCCATTTAATTCAATATTTTAAACAAAAAAATATTTTTTGGAAAAGAAAAATATGCTTTAACAGGTCTAAAAGTAAACTTATCTTATTGACAGTGTTTTCAAAGTATAAATGAGTGATAAAATTATATTTTTCTATTTTTTTAAATTCTTAGGCTGGTAAAAGCAGGCCTTACGCCTGCTTTTACGAGGCGTAAGAATTTCACGGGCATTCAGCGGGCGGAACTTGGACATATAGCGCAACTCTCCGCCCGCGGAGGCCCTTTTCCCAGCGGATGCGGATCATCGGTCAAGAAGTTCTTGACAGATCTCAAGTTCCGGGTTTTAGAGCATGCGCCTCGCATGCCTAAACCCAGAACTTGCCCGGCCCCTACGAGCGCGTGCGCAACTAGAACGTACCCGTCGGGCTGGCTATGTTGTCTTACCAATTGAAGTAAACAGTTGTATAACGTTTACACTGTTCAGATATCTCAGATTAAATGGTAATAAAACATCTTATTTTACTGTTATGATTGAACTATGATATTCTGGAAGACATTTAGCAAAGTTATTCGGTTTAATCTTCAGAGTAGTTTCAGAATGTTCTGGTGAATTTTCAGTTTTGCGACCGTGAGGCGGATTTGCCGCCCGTTTGGCACCCTGCCTGATTTTCATTTGCATTCAAACTAATTGAGACGATAATCGGGCAGGGTCTACAACAGGCAGCCACTTCCGCAAATCACTCATTTTCTGCCCGGCGGGAAAAGGGCAAATTAGTTTTCACGGAATGAAATCTGCATGAAAAGTTTGATCTCCTCTCCGAAGATGTTCTCTCTAGGTGTCCGTCTGAATTCCAACATCTGCTGGGCAGGTGCGGCTTCTTCCTCCCCTTCCATCTCCAGCGACAGACAAGGCAATTGGGAAATAATGTTGATTTTTTGCCCTCGTGAGCATCCCTGAATATTATCGCTCAACCATTAGTGACCGTGCCTTCTGTGCCTAGGCCCTCAGTTCTGAAATTCCCTGCCTAAAACTCTGCGCATCGCTACCTCTCTTCCCTCCTTTAAGAGGCTCCTTAAAACCTACATCTTAGACCAAGCTTTTGGTCACCTGCCCTAATTTCTCCTTATCTGGCTCCGTGTCATTTTTTGTTGTCGTTTAATATTCCTGTGAAGCGCCTTGAGACATATTACCACTTAAAGGCGCTATAAAAATATAAGTTGTTGTTGTATTGTTGTATTAATCACTTTGCCATCCCAGTCAAGTTGAAAGTAAGGGAATTGAAATCGTTTTGAGCGGTAGTGCCAAACGGGCGATATGTCTTCCGCCGCCCAGTACACGCCCGTTCGATATTCAGTATCATTGAAGCCAATAGAACTGAATATCAGGCTGAGCGGTAAGATGCGACTGATGCAATTCCGCCCGGTTTGCAGGAACACACAAGTCGAATTTCAGCGACACTCTTTTGCACATTTGGCCTACAATCTCCAAAAAATTAATGAAAACATGTTTCACAAGGCCGAAGGAAGAAAACATCATCAATTTATTTGAAACATCATTGAAATTCAACATTAAATCAAAAAGCAAGCACATATGAAGTGGGTATCGCTTTGTCCAGCATTTTTTATTCATGTTTGGGCTGAATGCGTCGCTGGTCAGGCCAGCTTTTATTGCCCATCCGTAATTGCCTTTGAGAAGGTGGTGGTGAGCCGCCTTCTTTATCCGCTGCAGTCCGTGTGGTGAAGGTACTCCCACAGTGCTGTTAGGAATGTACTTCCAGGATTTTGACCCAGCGACGCTGAAGGATCGGCGATATACTTCTAAGTTATGAAGGTATGTGACTTGGAGGGGAGCTTGGAGGTGGTGGCGTTCCGATGCGCCTGCTGCCCTTGTCCTTCTAGGTGGAAGAGGTCGTGGGTTTGGGAGGTGCTGTTGAAGAAGCCTTGGCGAGTTGCTGCAGTGCTTCTTGTAGTAGGTACACACTGCAGCCACGGTGTGCCGTTGGTGGAGGGAGTGAATGTTTAAGGTAGTGGATGGGATGCCAATCAAGCGGGCTGCTTTGTCCTGGATGGTATCGATCTTCTTGAGTGCTGTTGGAGCTGCATTCATCAAGACAAGTGTGAGTATTCCATCACACTCTTGACTTGTTCCTTGTAGATCGTGGAAATTCTTTGGGGAGTCAGGAGGTGAGACACTCACCGCAGATTAACTAACCTATGACCTGCTCTGGTTGCCACAGTATTTATGTGGCTGGTCCAGTTAAGGTTCTGGTCAAAGGTAAGCGCTAGGATGTTGATGGTGTGGCATTTGGCGATGGTAATGCCGTTGAATGTCAAGGGTCGGTGGTTAGAATCTCGCTTGTTGGAGATAGTCATTGACTGGCACTTGGGTGGTGCGAATGTTACCTGCCACTTATCAGGCAAAGCCTGAACGTCGTCCAGGTCTTGTTGCATGTGGGCATGGACTGCTTCAACATCTGACGATTTATGAATAGCACAACTATGTAAGCTTTTATAAATGTATCTCTTACTGTATATATATATATATACATATATCGTGTGAGGGATTGATAGAGACAGACAGAGAGAGGGAGGGGGTAACACAATCTGTATCGTGTATCTGATAAAAATCTAAAGTGTTCATAATTATAAATGGCTTTGTTAGAGTGAATACGGAGAAACGATTTCCACTGGCTAGAGCTCGGTAACCAGAAGATACACATTTATGGTAATTGGCAAAACAAAGAGGGCAATTGCGGATATTTTTTTAATAACATCATTATTATTATCTGGAATTCATTGCTTGAAAGGAAAATAGAAACAGATTTCGCAGTTACTTTATGGCAGGTGAATTTGTACTTCAAAAGGAAACATTTGCAGGGCTTTGGTGAAAGAACAGAGGGTGGGATCAACTGAATAGTTCTTTCAACGAGACTGCACAGGTACGAATGACCACATTTTGTGCTGTTTTATTAAATATATACAATAATTTGCAATATATCTTTGAAAAGTACACGAAATGCTTCGGATTAACCAAATGGTTTGCTGAATGTCTTTGGAATAATACAGGATATCATTATCAGAAATGAAAGATGTGTAAAATCATTTGATCACTATCTATGAGTGTTAAACAAAGCTTCCTTCTAAATACTGCAGTGGCTGCAGTAAGTGGAACAAATATTTCTACAAATCTGCCCGTTGAAATATGTAGCGAGTAATCTTAGTGTTGTACAGAAAATGAAACAGGATAGTTGCGTGTTTTGCAATTAAATTTAATAATATGTACATGCATATGCAAATATATTAAGATAATGTCAACATAATATTAACATAATCTGGAATAGAAATCATATCCTTCTGATCTTGTCTCTGTGTTCCTATAACAGGGTCTGTTTTGTCAATTAGGATTTCCTGTCCCTCATCATTGAAACAAGTTGTTTTATTTTGAAAGAAATTCAGGGAGGCGCATGTAAGCTGTATGTGATTACCTAAAATACACTGTCATTCTATATGATTGCTTCAATACCCTGTTTAATATATCCTACAGGCATATATATATGTATACACACATATAATAACGTAGGAACGTGCGGAAATGAGTCTAATGCAGCCAAATTTGCTGGTGATAAAAAGATAGTTGGGAAAGGAAATTGTGTGGAGTACGCAAAGTGCCTGCAAAGGGTTTTAGATAGGCAAAGTGAGTGGGCAAAATTCTGGCAAATAAAGTTTAATGTTGGAAAATTCGAGGTTATCCACTTTGGTGGGAAAACAAAAAGCAAATGTTGTTTAAATCGAGTGAGATTACAAAATGCTAGGGTACAGAGGGATCTGGGGTTCCTTGTAAATGAACCACAAAAAGTTAGCATGCAGGTAGAGTGAGCAATTAGGAAGGCAAATGGAATGTTGGCCTTTATTGCAAAGGGAATGGAGTATAAAAGTAGGGAACTCCTATTACAAGTGTACAGGGCATTGGTGAGATCACACCTGGAGTACTGCGTGCAGTTTTGGTCTCCTTATTTAAGTAAGGGTACACTTGCATTGGAGGCAGTTCAGAGAAGCTTCACCAGGTTGATTCCGAAGATGAAGGCGTTGTCTTATGAAAAATGTTGAGCAGTTTGGGCATATACTCATTGGAGTTTAGAAGAATGAGAGAGGATCTTATTGAAACATATAAGATTCTGAAAGGACTTGACAGGGTAGATGCAGAGAGGATGTTTCCCCTGGTGGGGGAATCTAGAACTAGGGGCATAATTTCAGAATAAGGGGAACCCCTTTTATATCGGAAATAAGGAGGAATTTCTACTCTCAGAGGTTCATGAATCTTTGGATTTATCTTCCTCAGAGAGCAGTGGAGTTCGGCCATTGAATATATTTCAGGTGGAGATAGACAGATTTTTGAAAGATAAGGGATTCAAGGGTAATGTGAAGCGGGCAGGGAAGTGGATTTGAGGCCAAGATCAGATCAACCATGATCTTATTGAATGCGGAGCAGGCTCGAGGGGCCAAATGATCTACTCCTGCTCGTACGACTTATGTTCTTATCACTTATGTAGGAGTAGGACATTCAGCCCCTCGAGCCTATTCTGCCAATCATTGAGATCATGGTTAATCTGTGATCTAACTCCAGAAAACCGCCTGTGGCCCATATCCCTTAATACCTTTGGTTAACGGAAAGCTATCAATTTCAGATTTAAAATTAACAATAGATCTAGAATCAATTCCCGTTTGTGCGAGAGTGATTCAAACATCGACCACCATTTATGTGTAAAATTTTGGAATTTCCTAATTTCACTCCTGATAGGTCTGGCTCTAATTTTTAGTCTATGGCACCTAGTCCTAGAATTCCCAACCAGCAAATAGTTTATCTCTATCTATCCTATATTTTCCCCTTAATATCTTGAATACTTCTATTAGATCACCCCGAATCTTTTATAGGGAATACAAGCCTAATTTGTGTAATCTCTCTTAGTGACTCAATGGGCCGAAAATTGATCCCGGGACGCGAGAGTACGCACTGCATACTCTCGCGTATTCCCACTCCAATTGCCGGTTTTCTGCATGCCCTGCGCATGCGCTGAAAACCGGCAATTGCTCTTCCGAAAAGGGGGCGGGGCCTGAGTGCATCGCGTGCGCGCTACAGGCTGCGCGCACGCTGTGCACTTCATGCTTTGGACGCGCAGGTAAGTAGGGAAGATTTTGGAAATGTAAAAAGGAGGAGTAAGACCCGCTTTTAAGAAGGTAAGTAGTGAATTAAGTATTTTTTTGAATTTTTTTTTGCAGGTATATCTTTTTTATAGACTTTAAAGACAGGTAAGTTTATTTTTATAACTTTTTAAAAGATTTTAAATTTTTTCAAAAATTTAATTTTTTATTTAAAATGGTTAATTTAATTAACTATACTTATGTTATTAATGTGATGGTTTTTTTTTAATTTAATTGAGGTTTAGCTGTTATTTTGGGGGGGTGTAAGATTCATAAGTCTCACAGCCATGCTGTGAGACTTATGAATGGAAGATGGTGTGCTGCCATTGGCTCTAACTGAGTCACGTGATCCCACAGCTCGCACGAATTAACTGCGCCGCTGGGATACGCAAGCCCAGCACAGCTGATGTCTGGAACATCAAGTTCGTGCGAGCTGGATCAGAAAAAGCATAAGCGAGGTGAGACTCGCGGGGAAGGCTTACCCCCGCGGGAACAGAGCGAGATCAATTTCTGGGCCAATATATATATTCATATAAATTTACACACACACTATTGTAACATGTCAAATTCGTGTTCAGAGAGAGTGTGAAGCAATTTTATGTGCTGACAGGTCAAGGATATTATTCGTTCCTTTAATAACAACTTGATTAATGTAATATCTGTGTTTCAATCTCGGTTACTACAACAACAGGCACGTCATATCCGTTGTCTGCAAACCAGTGACTAAGAAAATTAAGAAAGGAAAATATCTCGATACTTTGGAGGATCCGAACATTGTGCGCGAATCTCATTAGAAAATGTTTACTCTCTCAGTTTTAATTGGGATGGGTGAGTATGGGTCTACTGTCTGGTAACTTTAACTCGTCGAAGATATTTATTTCAATGAAAAGTTCAAATAGAAATTGCCGCAAACTGCTTGAATTGAGGAACTGCATACACAGGGCGTACCTCGCAGCTGTTTTTTTTTTGTAATGTGCATAGTCGTTCATACTCGACCTATATTTTGTAATTGTAAATAAGTGGCCGAGCAATTCACAGGGTACAAACTGGATGATGTAATCTGTTAGCTTAAAAAATAAATCACACAGATGTTTCGCAAGATCTGGACACTCTTCTCGTATAGTTTTAAAAGCGGTTTTAAGGAAGAAAGGGCAAAGTATTTGCGGCTGCTATATAACTAATTCAAAGACAGATTGTCTATGTAACTCACTTTAACGGAAAGTGCTGGATACACTCAACAGGTCAGGCATCATCTGTGGAGAGAGGGTAGAGTTATTGTTTCAGTTCAACGAACTTTCATCAGAACTGGAAGTTGTGAGTGATGAGCAGCTTTTAAGCATATAAAGTGCCAGGATAAAGGGGACAGAGAAATTAATAAAAGGAGGAAGTTTGTGATTGGTTCGAGGACGTGAGTGATTCATAGACAACATGGATTATTGTTTATGGCAAATGGGAGTGCAAATGTTCCAAGTATAGAAACACATATTCTGTCCAGAGGATTTTAAATGTTTACAGTATAACAGCAGAGGGAAAGGGAATCAAGGAATATCGAACAAAGTGGAGATGGTTGCCCTGGTTCGGGAATGAGGCGGAAGAATGGTAGGTCGACTCCCAGGGGTGCGAATAGTGGTCAGAAATTGGTCCTGGGAGGGAAGGGGCGATGGTGGAATTGTGGAAAAGAGGTTTCTGGGAGTGGTTCCCATTTCCTGCATTTATTTTAAAAGCACTTCATCTCTAATAACGTCCAGTTCTCATTAATTTATCGACCTGAATCATTATCTCTGTTTCACTCTCCACAGATACTGCCTGACCTGCTGAGTGTTTCCTGAATTTCCTGTTTGTATTTCAGACTTCCAATGCACTCGCAGTGTTTTGTTTTATCTACCTGTCTTACTATCTCTTTCTTTCTTTTTTCTTTCTTACACTCTCGCTTTTTTCTTTCTTTCCTACATCATTATTTTTGTCTCTCTCTCTTTCTTTCTTTCTCTCTTTCTTACTTTCTCTCTCTCTCACTTTCTTTCTTTCTCTCTCTCTTTCTTTCGTTTTTTCTTACTTACTTTCTTTCAACCATTCTTTCTTTCTCTCTTTCTTTCTTTCTCTCTTTCTTTCTTACTTAATTTCTTTCTACAATTTTTTCTTTCTTTCTCCCTCTTTCTATCTTTCTTTCAATCTCTCACTTTCTTTCTTTTTAATTACTTTCTTTCTACCATTCTTTCTCTCCTTCTTTCCTTCTTTCTTTCTCTCTTACTTTCTCTCTTTCTTTCTGTTTATTTATTGCTCTGTGTCTATATCGACGTCTGCATCTATCACGTTTCGCACTATTCCACATATTTTCCCCCTATGTCTATTCCCGTGCGAATTTTAGCGGGCGCTCCGGCCCCGAGCCGTTCATTTCTTTTTCCACTTTTTCTCCCCTTTCACTTTTATTGCTATCCCTCCCTGACTGCGCCCTTCTGTTATTCTGGCTCTTTTCATCTCTCCACTTTCGGATACTCTACCCTCCCAAATCCCTACCCCAAACCTTCATAACGAATAAAGAATGTTATTGGTTCCTTTTGTAACAACTTGACTAATGTTAACCCAGTGCTCAAATCAGTGACTTCAGCTAGCGTGACATCTGTGTTGCAATCTCGGTTACTACAGCAACAGACACATCATATCTGTTATCTCCAAACAAATAACTAAGACAATTTGGAAGTTAAACTATCTCGGTATTGTGGAGGATCCAAACATTGTGCGCAAATCTAATTGGAACATGTTTACTCTCTCAGTTGTCTTGGGATCGGTGAGTATGTGTCTAGAGTCTGGTAGCATTAACTGCTCGAGGACCTTTATGTGAATGAAAAGATCAAAAAGTGAGTTCAACATACGTCTTATGTTGAGGAACTTCCTACACTGGGCGTAGCTCGCAGCTTTTTTCTCTAATGAGCTTTGTCCACCATATTCGACATATATATATATTTAATTTAAAAAAATACATGCAATATCAATTCACATGGTTCAAACTGGATGATGTGCTCTAGTAGATTAAAGAAGAAATCACACAGATGATTCCCATGATCTGAACGCTTCTATCATACAATCTAAAAGCGGATTAAATGTAGAAAGGACAAGGAATGTGAGACTTCTATAAAACGAATTCAAAGACACAATAACTATCTAATGTTCTTCAAAGGGAAAGTGCTGGAAACATTCAAAAGTTCAGGCATTATCGGTGGAGATGGAGCAGAGTTATCGTTTCAGGGTCGACGACTTTTTATCAGTACTGGTCTTTGTTAGGGTTGAACAGCTTTCCATCGAATACTGTGCCAGGATAAAGGGGATAGGGAAATAACAAAAGGGGGAAGTTTGTGAAAGGGTGGAAGACGAGAATGATTCAATGACAAATAGGATGATGGTGTAAGGCAAATGGGAGTTCTAATGATGCAAGTTTAGAAACACATGTTGGGTCCAGCGAATTTTAAATGTTTACAGTAGAACAGCAGAGGGGAAGAAGATCATGGAAAATCTAATAAAGTGGTGAGGCTTGCCCTGGATCTGTCTCATTCTTTCTCTCTTTCTCGAAATCTTTCTTTCTTTCTTTACTTCTCCTTCTTTCTTTCGTTGTCTTTCTTTCTATGTTTCTTTCTTTTTATCTTTCGTTCTTTCTTTATTTCTTTTTTTCTTTCTATTATTATTTCTTTTTTTCTCTTTCTTTCGTTCTTTTTTTCTGTCATTCTCTCTTTCTTTCCTTCTTTAATTCCTCCATCCTTTCTCTCATTCCTTTTCTCTATCTCTATTTCTTTCCTTCTTTCCCTCTTTCTTTTTATCTTACCCTCTTTCTTTCTTTCAATCTTTCTTTCGGTCAATACCGATTTATGCATCAATCTCTTTATCTACCTAAATAACTTTCTCCTTCTTTCTTTCTTTTTTATTTCTATCTTTCTTTCTTTCTTTCTTTCTTTCTTTCTTACTTTCTTTCTACCATTCTTTATTTCTTTCGTTCGTTTGTTCTTTCTTTCTTTCTCTCTTTCTTTCTCTCTGTTTATTTATTGCTCTGTGTCTGCGGCTTGCCCTAGATCTATCTCTTTCTTTCTCTCTTTCTCTAAATATTGATTTAATTCTTTCGTTCTTTATTGCTATCCTTCTCCTTCTTTCTTTCGTTGTCTTTCTTTCTATCTTTCTTTCTTAACATATTTCTTTCCTTCTTTCTTTCTTTCTTTTTTCATACTTTCTTTCTTTTCTTTCTTTTTCTTCATTTCTTTCTTTCTTTCTCTTTCATTCTTTCCTTCTTTCTTTCCTTCTTTCTTTCTCTCTTTCATTCGCTTTTCTCATTTTCTTTCCTTCTTTCCCTCTTTCCTTCTGTCTTTCTTTCTCTCTTTCTCCATTTCTATCTTGCATTCTTTCTTTCCTTCTGCTTCTTTCTTTTTCTTTTATTCTACCTTTCTTTCTCTTTATCTTAACTTCTCCCTTTTTCTCTTTCTTTCTTTTGGTCCTTCATTCTTTGTTTACTTCTTTCTTTCTGTTTATGTGCCAATATCGATGAACGCATCAATCTCTTTATCTACCTTACTAACTTTCTCTTTCTTTCTTTCTTTCTTTCTTTCTTTCTTTCTTTCTTTCTTTCTTTCTTTCTTTCTTTCTTTCTTTCTTTCTTTCTTTCTTTCTTTCTTTCTTTCTTTCTTTCTTTTCATGTACCAAGGTATGCATTTATCTCTTTTCGCAATAGTTGAGAAGAAAGTGTAAAAAAAAATTGTATCCACCACGAAACAGATAGTGACTTTTCAAAATGTTGTTTTGTTTTCTAGGTGTATACGTTTTATTTAATGATGTAGTAATATAGTTGTGCTGGCTGTTGTTTGATAACTTTGAGTCAAATTGAATTTTATTCTTTACTTTTGCTGAATTACAAAGTTACAAAAAAATCTGAGAAAAAAAATCTGATGACAATTCCGGATGTGATAACATGCGATTTCCGAGAACTGTTGGTTATGGCGGCAGGTCAATAGGTTATTTATAATTTTTGATATAATAATAATTTTAAGCATAATTTTGATTTTCTCCATGTGGTTCTCTTTTAGTTCATCTCCTTGCGTTGTTCGGAGATGGCTTAACATGTGAGTATGCAACATTAAAATGAATAGCCCATTCATTAATATAGGCATCAGTTAGCCAATATTGTTGTCCTTAACTATCTGATATTTGGGATGTCGTTTAGCTCCATGGAGCATTAATCCATTGCCGGAATTATTGTGCCACTTTCTGCAATTGTTTCTTAAATTCTGATATTCACAAACAATATTGCAATTGTTGGAATGGTGATCACGGCTTGTACAAATTTTGTAAAATTGTATTTAATAACACTATCCATCAGTATTATTGGGCTAGAAATTCTATTCAGGCGGTGGCGCAAAACGGGCGGCATCGAATCGGCCACCCGATATAAGCAGCGCCTGATATTCAAGGGGGACAATTGGGTGGTGCCCCTTTGGGCGGTAAAATCGCCGGGGCGCTAATTTTAGCGCCCCGAAAATGTTAGCGCCCCTCCACAGGAAATTCAAATGTCGTGGGCCAAAAATTCGGCCCTTGCCAGGTGAGTCCGCACTGTGCACCCACCCGTAAGGCGTCCTGAGGTTCCGGTTTCCTGCATGCAATGCGCATGCGCGAGAAACCGGAACTTCCGGTCTGGTGAAGGGAGCGGTAGATGCTGTGCGCACGCAGCAAAGTTAGTTTATTTTTCAGATTTCTACGGGAGGGTAAGCATTGAAGACTCTGCGCTTTTAAAAAGGAGGCGCAGGACCCATTTTCAACAAGGTAAGTGGTTAATTAATTATAATTAAAAAAAAATTAAAAATGTTTATCTTTTTTGAATAATTTAAAGAAAGGTAAGTTTATTTTTAGCACTATTAAAAAGTATTTTAATTTTTCAAAAATTTAAATTTTTGTTTAAAGTAGTTAATTTATTTAACTTTTAGTTATTTTATATATGTGATTTAAAAATTTTTTTTTTTTAAAGTTTAGCTGTTCTTTTGGGGCCGATTTCAATTCATAGATTTGACAGGTCTTCCTGTCAAATCAATGAATGAAAGATGGTCTGCTGCCATTGGCTCTTTATGGCCCACGTGATCCCAGGGGATGCATCGCACCAACTACGCCCCTGGGACATGCAAGCACTGCGCGCTGGCACTTGGAGCAGGCCCAGGAGCTGAAGTTCCCGTGGGCCCAGAGTTCAACGGCAGGCGCGGTAGGTAAGTGCGCGCGTGATCCCTACCCCCGCGGCAAGCGGGAGAGGCGAAATTCAGGGCCAGTGTCCCAAGCAGGATGTGGAGCGCTACTGCAAGTGCTCCACCTCCTTCTTGGGGCGCTACAACTGAAGATCGGGGCGCTTCGCACAACAGCGACATGCGCGTTGGCATGTACCGCCGCATCATTGCAGACCTACTCCTCTGGTTTAATGGGTTGGACATAGACACGCGCGATCGGGGCCCTGCTGGACCACCGGGGAGCGGGGTGCCTTGGTAACATACCGGCACACCTCCGGGGAGCACTAAAGAGAAGCGGAAATCAACTCAATTGTTCCAGTTTTTAAAATGACTGCAGTTGCACTTTCCTGTTATGTTGTTTGAAACATCACGGGCTGTGTATTCGGATCCCTGCGGGTGTGTGTACGCACTGTGTACACACCCGTAGGGATAACAGAAATGTCGGTTTCAGGCATGTGAAGCACATGCGCTGAAAACCGGCATTTTCGAAATGTCAAGAATGCTCTTGACTGATCGGACGCCTGCCCTGGAGAAGGGCCTCTGCGGGGGAGAGTTCCGCTTTCTGGAGAACCTCCGCCCTCAGAAAACCCTTAGAAATTTTACGATTGGTAAAAGTACGTGTAAGGCCTGCTTTTACCAGCATAAGATTTGAAAAAAGTTAAAAAAAATGTTTTTCACTCGTTTATCATTTAAAAATGCTTCAAAAAAGGTAAGTTTATTTATAGCCCTGTAAAGAACGGTACTTATTTTTTCCAAAAATTATTATTTTTTTTAAAATATTTAATTTATTGTAGTTTCTACTCATTTTAAAAACGTGATTTTTTAAACAAATGTATTTAATGTTTTACATTGGTTTTGCGGGGATCTTTATTCACATATTTGACTGCTCTATCTGTCAAGTTTATGAAGGGAGATTCCCTTCTTTGATTGGCTCCTCATGGCCCACGTGATCCCAGGGACGCTTGCGAACCGCATGCGCCTCTGGGATACATGGGCCCTGCACATTTCGAGTTGGAGTGGCCCAGGATCGGAAGTCTCCCGACCTCGTGATCCCTCAGATAATTACGTAGATTTTTTTCTGGATCGGAGGCCTCCGCACGCGGGAAGCCTCCGATTGTAAAATACATCCCTCTATTACTGTTACATCCATAACAGTGTCTTAAACATTGCGCGTTAATTCCAACGATCTAGAAAGCGGAGAGCGCGCTATCTTCAGAAACTTTTACCATTTCAGTGCATTTGACGTGTACTGATAAAGTGCCCGTTGAACTTAGCTTATTACAATGATATCGATGTAGATTGATTAAATGTATTCGGTGTTTAATCTTTTTTTCACTGTGCTTTCCTCAGATGATTTACCGAAGCCAGTCTTGTCTCTGAATCCACCATATGAAGTGTTTTTCAACGGAGAGACCTTAAACTTGACTTGTCGCTGTCAGTGTCCCCTCACACTGAACCATTATTACAGAGGGCAGTTGAAATTCCTCGACCGGGCAGCTCCGAAAGGACAATGTGAGACCTTTTTTGATTTCAAGGCAGACCAGCGCTATGAAGGCAGTTACACATGTGAATGTCTACATTCGCTTAATGGAGATTGGAGTTTTTCAGAACGGAGCGAACCCGTTCAGTTAATTTTTCGAGGTATGTTAGCAAAAACGATTCTACCAATGGGATTACAAAAATTTGTGCTTACTCAGCAATCAGACGATCCAGTGGTACCGAGGGACACTTGGGCTGCAGTTACCTTGGCTCTTGCATGTTGATTTTCAAACCCAACCTCTTTAAATGGTATTAGCGGATTTCTTAAGGGTTACCATCAAAACAGAGGGTTGTCCGCCGACAATAACTCGACTTATGATTCACACACGACTTTTTTTTCTCATAAAAAGTTTATTATATTCACTAATAACAGCATTTTATATAACTGTTCTACAAGGTTATGTTATTTCACAAGAGAATCGTAGAATGGTTACAGCACAGAAGGAGGTTTTTGGTGATACAATGGGAAATGTTGATGTACAAAGGGACCTGGGTGTCCTTGTACACCAGTCACTGAAAGCAAACATGCAGTTGCAGCAAGCATTTTGGAAGGCAAATGGTGTGTTGGCCTTCATTACAAGAGGATTTGAGTACAGGAGCAAGGATGTCTTATTACAGTTATACAGGGCCTTGGTTAGACCACACCTGGAGTACTGTGTGCAGTTGTGGGCTCCTTACATAAGAAAGGAAATACTTGCCATAGAGGGAGTGCAGCGAAGGTTCACCAGACTGATTCCTGGGATGGCAGGACTGTCGGATGAGGAGAGATTGCGTCGACTAGTCCTGCATTCACTAGTGTTTAGAAGAATGAGAGGGGATCTCATTGAAACGTATAGAATTCTGAAATGGCGAGACAGACTGGATGCAGGGAGGATGTTTCCCCTTGCTGGGGAGGTCGAGAGCGCGGGGTCACAATATCAGAATACGGGGTAGGACATTTACGACTGAGATGAGCAGAAATTCCTTCACTCAGAGGGTGGTGAACCTGCGGAATTCTCTACCACAGAAAGCTAGGGAGGCCAAGTCACTGAATATATTCAATAAAGCGATAGATAGATTTCTAGACACAAAAGGCATCAAGTGGTATGGGTCAGAGTGGGAATATGGTTTTGAGAAAGAGGATCGGACATGATCATATTGAATGGAGGAGCAGGATCGAAGGGCCGAATGGCCTACTCCTGCTCCAATTTTTCTCTCTTTCTATGTTTCATTCAGCCTGTGGAACCCGTGCCAGCTCTCTTCAAGAGCATTTCAGCTATTCCCGCTCTCACGTCCTTCCCCCGTAGCTCTGCAAGTGTTTTTTCCTGCAGGTACTTATCAAATTCCATTTAGAAAGTCAGGATTGAGCCTGCCTCCAGCACCCTTTCAGTCAGTGATTTCCAGACCAGAACCACTCGCGGCGTTAAAACGTGTTTCCTCATTAAGACTCTGGTTCTTCTGCCAATCACCTTAAATTTGATTGCACCAATGCGAAAATATTCTATCTATCTACTCTGTCTGGACCCCTCATGATTTTGAACACCTCTATCAAATCTCCTCTCTACTTCTCTGCTCCAAGTAGAACACCCCCAGCTTCTCCAGTCTATCCAAGTAACTGAAGTAAATCATCCCTGAAACCATTCTTGTAAATCGTTCATGCACCCTCTCTAAGGCCTTCACATCCTTCCTAAAGTGCGGAGCCGAGATGTGGAAACAATACTCCAATTGAGACCGAACCAGTGTTTTATAAAGGTTCATCATATCTTCCTTGCTTTTGCACTCTATGCCTCTATTTATACAGGCTAGGACCCCGTGCGGCTTTTTGAACTCTTTCTCAACCTGACCTGCCAACTTCAACAATTTCTGAACATAGACCCCCAGGTCTCTCTGTTCCTGCAACATCTTTAGAATGGTACCATTTAGCTTAATTTGCCTGCCCTCGCCATTCCCACCAAAATGTATCACTTCGCATTTGGCAGCGTTAAATGTCATCATGCCACGTGTCCGTCCATTCCACCAGCCTGTCTATGCATTCTTGAAGTCTATTACTTATTCTCCTCACTGTTCACTATACATCCAAGTTTTGTTTCATCTGCAAATTTTGAAATTGTGACCTGTACACCCAAGTCCAAGTCATTAACATAGATGAAGAAACCTGGGGAACACCACGGTATACGTCCCTCCATCCCGGAGACAACTGTTCACCACTAGTCTCTGTTTCCTGGCACTTAACTAATTTCATGTCCATGCTGCCACTGTCCCTGATATTCCAAGGGCTTCAACTTTGCTGCAAGCCTATTATGTTTCACTTTATCAAACGCCTTTTGGGAGTCCATGTATACCACGTCAACCGAATTGCCCTCATCAACACTCGCTTTTACCTCATCAAAATCTCAATCAAGTTAGATTAACACGATAGGCCTTGAACAAATCCGTGCTGGCTTGACGTAATTAAACCACATTTGTACAACGGACTGCTAATTTTGTCCCGGTTTATCGTATCTAAAAGCTTCCACACACGAAGTTTAAACTGACTGGCCTGTAGATGCTGGTTTTATCCTTACACTTTATTTTGAATTTTCAATTCTCCAATCCTCTGGCACCCACCCCCAGAGCTAAACAGGATTGAAAGATTATGGCCAGTACCTCCACAATTTCCAAGTTTCCTTTCCTCAGCATCCTAGGGTACATCCCACCCGGTCCTCGTGACTCATCTACTTTAAGAACAGCCAGCCATTCTAGTACCGCCTCCTTGTTAATTTTTAGACCATCCAGTACCTCAACTATCTCCGCTTTCACTATGACAAGAGGACGTGCAAGATGATATGCAATTAATAAGACAAGCTTCCCAGGCCTGGAATGGACCCTTTCGGCTCTCTTGGTTGCTGGTGTGATTGTGGTCTTAGGAAAGCACATGAGATGTTCATCTAACTAATAGATCAAAAATGTCCCATTCTTATACTCTTCGGCTAGCTTGAGCTACATCTGCCCCAACATAATTACGCAGCGCCCACATTTTTAATTGGTAACCCAGTTTATAATCTATTTAGCCTTTGCTACTGTGCTAGAATTTTTGTTTGTAGTACTGTAAGTGCATAGCTTATGGTACAAGACAATGAGTTGCCCCAATTTGACCACTTATCTGTTTTATGCTTAATTCTGTTTTTACCTGGGAGAAAATTGTAATCATATGTTGAGAGGCTCATGTGCAAATTCACGCCCTCTATTGGATACCACGAGCACCATTGTGCATGTTGGACATTTACAGCCTATTTTAAATTTAACAGTGCATGCCAAAAAACGAATACATGCATCAAATGCAATTTAATGTGTGGTTTTTAACTAGGCAGTATCGTTTAGGAACCGGTGGAGACCTATAGGGTGTGGAAATGCTAATATCAATGCTCTGATTAAAGAGAGTGTTTGTACTGTGAGTATCCGGGAAAATAAATGACAGCCTGCAGTGTCAAAATGTTTTTAAACAGTCTTCTGTTTTTCAGTCGAGTGGTAAAGACTTCAGTCTTATGATTTTAAATCACTTTATTTGTTTTCTACCTTAACATAAAACACCATCGAATTTCTTCAGAGTACAACATAGGCAGAGTTTTGTCAGCAGTTCCTAGTGTAGGCATGCACTCAAATAGATTTCACCCTTTTTCTCAGAATTTAACACAAAAGCTACCTTTTTTATGAACTATTCATTTTTATCAAAATAAAAGTGGCCAGACCTTATTTGGCAGCCTCCAGTCAATGCATTTTCCTTCAGCCGATTCATACCCGCACAGCTTGACATTTCTCTTACATCCACATTCTGTAGTTTCCGGTCAATGCACAGTACTTCAGCCGATTCATACCCACAGAAGTTTACATTTCTCATACATCAACATTCAGTAGTATCTGGTCAATGCACTGTCCATCAGACGTTTTGTATGCGCACAAGTTTACAATTGTCGTACATCAGCATCTTATTGCCTAGTTTGCAATGTTATGTGATGGGATGTTTATAGTATGGCAATGATATAAACATCCCAATGCATTACATCAATCTTCAACACTTGCTGTTGCTCAGTGACATATGTCTCTCTCTCGTTCTCTCTCCCTCTCGTTCTCTCTCCAATGATACCAATTGCATTTCTTTGCTGTGCACTGAATAAACTAAACAGGAAAGCCTTTCAGAAGCCGATTTACCCGTGTTCGACAAGCCAACAGAACCAGATAAATGGAATATCGGCCTGAGAATGGGAGGGTCAATTAAAGAGTTGAGCCAAAGGTAGGTCAGGTTGTGCAGATTGAAGGGGGATGTGCAGTAAGCGGCTACCCAATGTTAATTATTGAAAGCAGAATAAACAGACTGAATTAAATACCTTGCATAAAAGAAATAATCAGCACATTCTGCTTCATTCTGTTTTCCATCTGTCCTTTTCTTGTAAGTAATAACAAACAGCGATGTATGCATTGGAAGCAAGGCGAAGGATTCAGTTCTTTTATAAAAGTGTCCTCATATGTTATTGAGTAAACTTTTGACACACAATTTCATGCAGTATTTTTGATACAGATCGTCTCCCGGAGCCGACTATCTACATGGACCCAGATTCCGATGCAGTTTCAAACGGGGATAATGTTGCCATTTCCTGCAAAGGCGACATTCGCTCCAGAGGGGGAACATTTCTCTTGTACAAAGATCATAAAGCAAAGCCTGTACAGTCTCGTACTGTGAGTGGCGATGAGCGGATTGTGACCTTCAACATAAATACCCAAAGCGAAGGCTCTGTGGGAAGTTACAGTTGTCGATATCAAACAGAGGTTGCAGGACTTTCGATGTTTTCGCCATTCAGTAAAGATGTCCCGATTATGCTGAAAGGTAGGTACCAACGCATTTCAAAACGCAGTTGTATGTTCTTGTATCTCAATGTCTGTCTCGTTCGCTAATATATATTTAATATAGGTGTCCAAATTCCCTTTAAAATCGAACTGAGATGTACAAATTTCCATGCAATAGTTAATTGGGGATCTGTTTCTGATCTATTGTCTTAATCTTTCCATTCGTGCTGCATTGCCTGCTGAAGATAAACCCGCCGCGTGTTATCCGCAAATAATGGCCACGAAATAATCGCTGGATTGACTAGTTGACACTCTGTCTTGACATGGGTAGAATTTCCAGGTACTTCGGGTTTCATCTTCCAACAATTTGCGTTGGTCCATCACCATCTGAAGACAGCCACATACCAGTGAGTGTCTGGCTGTGTACTTTCAATGCGGCCTAATGGGGTGAAATGAAGCTCTTCCATTTGTCTGCAGCAAGCGAGCTGTGCCCAAGATCAATAATATGTGCAAAATGAATAGAAATACTTAGTCACTCCTCCATTTACTACAAGGCCTGATTGACATCGAATGCTGATCCTAAACTTTTACAGCAGAACTTTTCCCACTGCTATTTTCAGGTAGATTCATCAGAAATTCCAGGATGATTTGGACAGGTTGAGTGATTGGGAAGAATCATGGCAGATGCATTATAACGTGGATAAATGCGAGGTTATCCACTTTGGTGTCAAAAACGGGAAGGCAGATTATTATGTGAATGGCAATAGATTGTGAGAAGGGGAAGTGCAACCAGACCTGGGTGTCCTTGTGCACCAGTCGCTGAAGCTAAGCATGCAGGTGCAGCAGGCGGTAAAGATGACAAATGGGATGTTGACCTTCGTAGCGAGAGGGTTCGAATATAGGAACAAGGATGTCTTGCTGCAGTTGTACAGGACCTTGGTGAGACCACACTCTGAGTATTGTGTGCAGTTTTGGTCGCCTTATCTGAGGAAGGATGTTCTTGCCATGGAGGGTGTGCAGCGAAGATTCACCAGGCTGATACCTGGGATGGCAGGATGTACGTATGAGGAGAGATTGGGACGATTTGGCTTATACTCGCTGGAGTTTAGAAGAATGAGAGGGGATCTCACTGAAACTTATAAAATTCTGACAGGACTAGACAGACTAGATGCAGGAAGGATGTTCCCGATGGTCGGGGAGTCCAGAACCAGGGGTCACAGTCTAAAGATAAGGGGTAAGCCATTTAGGAAAGAGATGAGGAGGAATTTCTTCACACAGAGAGTGGTGAACCTGTGGAATTCTCTACCACAGAAGGCAGTGGAGGCCAATTCAGAAAAAATATTCAAGAAGGAGTTAGATATATTTCTTAAGGCTAAAGGGATCAAGGGATATGGGGAAAAGGCAGCGACAGGGTACTGAATTTGGCTGATCAGCCATGATCTCATTGAATGGCGGAGCAGGCTCGAGGGGCCGAATGTCCTACTCCTGCTCCTATCTTCTATGTTTCTATGTTTACAATTATGAAAGCATGGGAGATGGCCGATAGACAGAAATTATTCCCAATCATTATGATTAATAACAAAGGGATCAGAAGTACAATTTTACATGTAAGAGAGCAAGAAAAACCTCTTGAACTGAGAGATGTGAAGATATGGAATTCACTATCAAGGATAATGTTTGAGGAAGAAATCACATCTTCAGTCACGGTTACATTATATCGGTGGATGAATGAAAAGTTGCTAAATGGATTTGCAAACAGGGTTGTGCAAATATGATTCTTCACAATTTGCTCACATGTCGGTCAACACAGTCAGATACAACTTGTGCCGAATGACCTGTTTACTTGTAACCTCTGTGCATTTGATCTAATTAATGGACGTGGACTCACATCCTCGTCTGCTGGCACCCGCACATTCCTGTGTGCGGATCTGTGTGTGATGATACTTTATCTGGACTCATTGACAATGCATGATAAAACTGAACTTCGTCACAAAACAAGAACTGAATTTTGGCTAATAGCAGTCGCTGCATCTAACTAAGATCCAAACCCATTGCCAAGAGATTCCAGACAATATGGTTTCCGTTTCGCAGCAAACTCACCCTAGTTGCCACATCTCTCAAAGTTCCCTTTTAGTGTTTCCTCTGCCCAGCCCCAAATGATTCTTTTCACATCGCATTCAGTGACCAAGGCATCTCAGTAACCGTGTGAGGACTCCCCTCATTTCTGCTGTTGGCAAGGTTTTCAGTCCTTGCCATAGCAGCTTGAATTTTAGATGTCAACGGACGTTCCCTTTCATGCCCAAACATGGCCGCCTTCTTTTCCTTTCTACCTTGCAGCCGAAAGTCGAAGTCTTCACGAGAAAAAGCAAGGGGGCAGAAATTCGGGTCTCCACGGGTGAGTACGCGCTGCGTACTCACCCGAACGAGCACCGGAACTGCGGGTTTCGCGCATGCACGGGAAACCGGAAATACCGGTCACGTGAAGGAAGTGGTTCGAGGGTCAACTGCGTGCGCGGGAGAGGCAGAGCGCACGCAGCGAACTTCTGCTTTTTTTATACGTTTCCCCGTAAGGGTAAGTCCCTGGCAGCTGCGCGGGGGGTGGGGGTTGGGGGAAAGCAGGCGCAAGGCCTGCTTTTAATAGGGTAAGTGGTGAAATAAGTAAAATTAAAACATTTTTTCCACAGGTTTATTATTTTTAAATACTTTAAAGAAAGATATGTTTATTTTTAGCCCCGTTAAAATCTGTAATTAATTATTTGAAAATTGTAAGTTATTGTTTAAAATAGTTATTTTATCTAATTTATGGTTATTTTAAAAATGTGATGTTGTTTTGAAATTTATTTGAAGTTTTAGTTAGGATTTGGGGGCGATCTCTATGCATAGATTTGACAGGTCTTCCTGTCAAATCTATGAATGGGGATTTCCTGCTCCGATTAGCTCTCCGTGGCCCACGTGATCCCAGGGGAGACTTCGAACTAACTGCGCCCCTGGGATACACAAGCACTGCACACCTGCAGCTGCAGGAGGCCCAGGATCGGAATTCCACGCGGGCCCACAGCACAACGGCAGGCGCTAGGTAAGTGCACCCGCTATGCTTCCACACTCGGGAAGACTCCCTCCCGAATTTCTGGCCCAAGATATCTACGTACAGGAACTTGCAATTATATAGCGCCATTGACCAAGCTGTAAAATTGAACAAGATTCACTGCAGACAAATAATAGCAGTAATTGCTTCAATGACCATGTTTAAGAACGTCGTAAATGCATTCCCTCCATTCATCAATTCTGACAATTAAGTTCTAAAAGAACGCGTTTAGCATTTTAAAGGAAAATCTGTTAAGTTCCTACAATTATTACCCTGAACATAACGTGTTTTACTGTATTTTTCTTGTTGCAGTAGAGGAACTGCCAGCGGGTGTTAACAATCTCTTTCCATAAATAATAAAGCAAGGGTTCACCTCCATTTTCAGTTGAATTTGGAAGCGTTAATTACTAAGTTAAGACGTGCACACAACGAGCTCTCAATGCTCGCTGCTTCTTCCACAGAACAGTATCTCACGGTATCCTTAGTCCGGCTCTGCCTCAGTGTCTTGGTGGTCATCCTGATGGTCACATTCATTGTTGAGCATTTCGTGAATGGAATGTAGCCCAAAGGTAAGACATTAAATAGAATTGCAGCTGTTAAATTTCTCTAAAATGTTTTGAGTTGTTCCGTAGCATTCTCCGGAAAGGGCATGCTTACATCGTTATACCTAATACAGAGCCTACCAGATAACACCACATATCCAGTCACCTAGTATTACATAGTATTTACAGCACAGAAACAGGTCAGTCTGCCTAGCCGGTCCGTGGCGGTGTTTATACTCCACACGAACCTCATCCCACACTTCTGCATCAACCCCATCAGCATATCCTTTTATGCCTTACGGCCTCATGCGTTTTTCAAGCGTCTCTGTAAATGTATCGATGATGTTGGTCTCAACCACTACTTGCGTTTGCGAGTTCCACATTTAACTACTCTCTCGATTAAGAAGTTTCTCCTGAATTACTCATTGGATTTATCAGTGATTGGCCCAGAAATTCGCCTCTCCAGCTTACCGCAGGGGTAAGGATCGCGCACGCTCTTACCTACCGCGCCTGCCGTTGTGTTTTGGGCCCACGGGAATTTCAGCTCCTGGTCCTGCTCCAAGAGCCGGCGCGCAGTGCTTGCGTGTCCCAGGGGCGTAGTTAGTGCGATGCGTCCCCTGGGATCACGTGGGCCATGGAGAGCCAATGGCAGCAGACCATCTTTCATTCATAGATTTGACAGGAGACCTGTCAAATCTGTGAATAGAAAAATGCCCCAAAAGAACAGCTAAACTTGAAATAAATTAAAAAAAACATCACATTTATAATATAACTGAAGTTAAATAAATTAACCACTTTCAACAAAAATTCAAATTTTTGATAAAATTAAAAGACTTTTTAAAAGTGAGAAAAATAAACTTACCTTTCTTTAAAGTATCTGAAAAAGATAAAACCGTTGCAATTTTTTTAAATTATACTTAATTAAATACTTACCTTGTTGAAAACGGTCCTGCACCTCCTTTTTAATGGCGTAGTTTCTTCAATACTTACCCTCAGGCAGAAACCTGAAAACAAATCTAAGTTTGCTGCGTGCGCGTGGCCTCTACCGGGCACGTGGTTCACCTGGGAACCGCCCCCTTCACCAGACCGGAAGTTTCGGTTTCCCGCGCATGCGCAGTGCATGCAGCAAACCGGCACTTCGGGACGCATTACGGGTGAGTACGGACTGTGTACTCAGTCGGGAAGGGCCGAATTTTTGGCCCAATATCTTATATTTATGCCATAGTTCTGGTCTCATCCGTAAGTGCAAACATGTTCTCTTCAGCTAACCTATCAACCCCTTTCATAATGTAAAAGCCCTCTATATCAGGTCAATCCAAAGTCTTCTGTCTTCTCGAGTAAAGAGCCCCTGCCCGTTCAATCATTCCTGATAGTTATAACACTCCAGTTCTGATATCATTCTGGTAAATCTTTTTTTTAACCTCTCCGTGCCTTTATATCCTTTTTATAATACGGAGAGCAGAACTGTTCACAGTAATCTAAGTTTGGTCTGACACAGGTTCAATACAATATTAGCATAACTTCTCAACCCTCAGTCTTTTCTTTTGTGACACTCTCTGTTCAATAACGCCTGATAGGTATAACCTCTCTATTCTGGTAAGTTTCTCGTAAATATTTTTTGCAGCTTCTCCATACCTCGATATCCATTTTATAATATGGAGACCGGAACTGTTCTCAGTAGTCCAAGTGTGCTGTAACCATGGTGCAATACAATGTTGACACAACTTCCCTGATTTTCAATTCTATCCTTGTAGAAATGAACCAAAATGGTCTATTTGCTTTTTATGGGCTTAGTTACCTGCTTCGCTACTTTCAGTGATTTGTATACCTGTAGCCCCAGATTTCATTGCTCCTCCACCCCATTTAGACACTTATTTTCAATGGAGTATGTAGCCTCCTGATGCTTCCTACCTAAACGTGCCACCTCACACTTCTATATAAATATATAAAACTTTATTTGCCAATTACACGCCCAATCAGCAAGTTTATTCATATTTTCCCGCATATGTTGCGGGCCTTCTCTGTACTAATTACAATACCCAATGTGGTGTTACCCGTAAATTTTGTTATTATTCTTCTCTAGAGGGAAACGTGGGCAGGAACCTGATAGAGAGTGTTCTGGCAGTGATCCTGTACCCAGATGTCGCATTCAGCAATGTTGCAGGTGTTCCAAATGTTGGGGATACAACTTGCATCAATCATCCTCAATTATACTAAGTCAATCCAAGGTCATTATATGTTTGTTTCTTATACAGGAAAAGAATCATTGGACAAAACGCCGTCTCCAGACCGCCACAACAGTCAGAACATGGTCATTATGTTCTTGGATTGAATTTCTGTTTCAAGGGTGTTTTTTTAAACCTTTGCAGAAGAGATTGCTTGCCTGCGGAGCACATTATTTGCGACTATATTTCTTTTAAAGGACAGCTATGTATATTTTGATGCTATTCTCTCTCTAATATATAGGTTACAGCGACAAATCCGCACTGAACACTTTACACTTATTTTAGCAGAACATGTCGGAGAATCAGGAAGAACTGAACAATTTCTGTGAAGTAGAAATTGATCTTTGTGAAGCGCCTTGGTGGGAGAGATGAGCTGAGCCAAAGGACCCAGCGATTTCTCCTGGTTAACGTGGCTATTGAGATCTGCGAGGATCAGATTAAACCTTCCTTGGATGCTCCCACAGAGGAGGAATCAATTGCTCAAGAAACAGACGTAGGACAGGAACAGACACAGAAACGTTCACAGGTTAGGGAATAGTCCAGCAGTCTGCAGACCCAAATTACATCCGGGTATGTTGAAATACGCCATTTTCTCAATGAAAGATGAGCAACTGTTAACCAGTGAGTTCTAGAAATGTGATGGGCAGATTATAGAAATAATGGAAGAAAATCTTACAGAGACGCAAGAGAATGAAGGCCTACTGAACAAGAATGAGCAATGTCTCTGATAAAAATGGAACAAGACAGGCTGAAAAGTGAATGCAGATGCTTATTTGAGGTGGAAAACTAATAACATTGATAAGAAAGGATCATTAGCGGGAGGCAATGAGTCAGGGGTGATATTCAGAGGAACTGTACAGTTAATGGTGTGGAAACAAATGATACAGCATCAGCCCAGCTCCAACCTCTTTGGCTTCGGATCTTATCACAATGAATCGTTATTTCTTCCTATCAAAGATCCTGATCAAAGTCAGACTAGGAAAGTAACAGAAGGAGCATTCTGACACCCCGAAGATGGGTCATTGTTGTCTTTGTATTATGAGTTCTGAGGCATCCACAGCAAGAATGTAAAATATGTTGGTGAAGTTGGAATAAAACGGCACACAGTAATGCGGGAATTGCCAGAAAGTCCTTTGACCGGAGTGTGTATGAGATAGGAACAGCGCCGTCAGCACAGACACCACAGTGTCAGGTGTGGCTCATTTGGTAGCGCACTCGCCTCTGACTCAGAATATTGTCGGTTCGAGTCTCACTTCGAAGAAGAATAGTGGAAGTTTTCCCCGGTGTCCTGGCCAATATTTATCCTTCAATTCACATCACAAAAAACAGATTATCTGGTCGTTATCACATTGCTGCTTCTGGGACCTTGCTGTGTTCAAATTGGCTGCCGCGTTTCAAACATTACAACAGTGACTACACTCCAAAAGTAGTTCATTGGCTGTAAAGCGCTTTGAGACTTCCGGTGGACGTGAAAGGCGATATATAAACGCAAGTCTTTCTTTCAGTCTGATTACTGATTGTTGTGGATGAGGAATACAAATGAATTAGTGGCACATTCTTCAGCTTCAAGCTAAATGTGAAGCCACGGAAGATTGGAGTGTACTTGAACTGACAGGGCGGACTGGTGTCATTCACAGTGCTGAGGATATGCCTCATCTCCGCAATTTCACTGATGCGTTTTCTGAGATAATCTACTGGAACCACACTTTTGTATTGAACAACAATCTCAGTACCGTTGAAAATCTGCAAGATTAAGGTTCATTGACTGCTTTCATTTCTTGCATCTGCCTTTCAGGTTCTCATTCCTGTCTCATCACAAGAAACAATTCATGTTGGTATGCAGTTTTTATTCAGAGTATAACTAATTTCCCCCTCCGTAACATCGCCCGGCTCGGCCCTTGCCTCAGCTCATCCGCTGCTGAAACCCTCATCCATGCCTTTATTATCTGGGGATTTGTGAATGGCACTGAATACTGTTCCGTCATCAGCGCACATCCTCACCTGGACCCTGTCTTCATCCCATCCTGTGCCTGTGAATGTCTCATAAAGTGCTTTCGCTCTCATGGTTTATCTGTTTACGGATTGTGATTGCTTCATGCTGCTATTTTTCCAACCCACCAAGAATCTTCCCTCGTTAGAGAGAAAAATTGCGGTAGCGGATTGTCCGCCCGTTTTACAAGCCGCCCGATTTTCTTTTTCAATGGAACTAAGAATCGTGTAATGTGTAACGAGTGCTATATCGTCTGCTTTGCTCTACTGCCGCACATTATTTTCTACCCAATTCTGCAGGCTTTTCGGGCTGCCCCCACCCCAAACCCCAAACCACTGGAGGCGCCACCCAAAGCCTTCCCCTTGCCTGTGAAAGGAAGCCTAAATATTTCTAATGTGAATGCTTTTTTTCTGAATGGAATTGTATAGATTTATTTATCCATAAAAAGTTATCTGCAAATCTGGTGTTATAAGAGCATAAGAACAAAAGAACATAAGAACATAAGAAATAGGAGCAGGAGTAGGCCAATTGGCCCCTCTAGCCTGCTCCCCCATTCAATAAGTTCATGGCTGATCTGATCCTAACCGCCAATCTACTATCACAGAACCATCTCCTGAACCCAACAGAATTGGACACACGAAATAGGAGCAGGATCAGGCTACACGGCCCCTGGGCCCGCTACGCTACCACAGGGCCATGACCGATCCGAACCTAGACTCATGTCGAAATTCCTGCCCACTCCCCGTAACCCTTAATTCCCTTTACTTCTAGGAAACTGTCTATTTCTGTTTTAAATTTATGTAATGATGTAGCTTCTACAGCATTTTGGGGCAGCAAATTCCATGGACCTACCACCCTCTGAGTGAAGTAGTTCCTTCTCATCTCAGTTTTGAAAGAGCAGCCCCTTATTCTAAGACTATGCCCCCTAGTTCTAGTTTCACCCATCATCGGGAACATCCTCCCCGCATCCATCCGATCCAACCCCTTCACAATCTTATATGTTTCAATAAGATCGCCTCTCATTCCTCTGAACTCCAATGAGTATAGTCCCAATCTACCCAACCTCTCCTCATATGTCCATCCCCTCATCCCCGGGATTAACCGAGTGAACCTTCTTTGTACTGACTCGAGAGCAAATATGTATTTTCTTAAGTATGGACACCAAAACTGTATGCAGTATTCCAGGTGCGGTCTCACCAATACCCTGTACAACTGAAGCAATACCTCCCTATTGTTATATTCTATACCTCTAGCAATGAAACCCAACATTCCATTGGCCTTCTTAATCACTTGTTGCACCTGCATACTAACCTTTTGAGTTTCGTGCACCAGGACCCCCAGATCCCTTTGTGCTTCAGTACTTTCCAGTTTCTTGCCATTAAGATAATAAATTGTTCTAATATTTTTCCTGCCAAAGTGCAAAACCTCACACTTTCCAGTATTGTATTCCATATGCCAAATCTCTGCCCACTTACTTAGCCTGTCTATGTCCCATTGCAGATTTTTTATGTCCTCCTCACTCACTACTTTCCCTCCCATCTTAGTATACTGCAAACTTTGATATGTTACACTCGGTCCCCTCCTCGAAATCGTTAATATAGATTGTAAAGAGTTGGGGACCCAGCACTGACCCCTGCGGAACACCACTAGTTACTGATTGCCAGTCTGAGAATGAACCATTTATCCCAACTCTCTGACTTCTGTTAGATAGCAAATCCTCTATCCATGCCAGAATATTACCCGCAATCCCGTGATTTTTTTATCTTGAGCAATAATCTTTTGTGTGGCACCTTGTCAAATGCCTTTTGGAAGTCCAAATACACCACATCCACTGGTTCCCCTTTATCCACCCTGTATGTTACTTCCTCAAAGAACTCCAGCAAATTTGTGAAACATGACTTCCCCTTCATAAAACCATGCTGACTTTGTTTTATTAAATTATGATTATCCAAATGTCCCGTTACTGTCTCCTTAATAATGGACTCCAAAATTTTACCTACCACAGATGTTAGGCTAACCGGTCTATAGTTTCTAGCCTTCTGACTACTGCCCTTTTTAAATAAGTGTGTTACATTAGCAGTTTTCCAGTCTGCCGAGATCTTTGCTGAGTCCAGGTGGTTTTGGAAAATTATTACCAATGCATCCACAATCCCTACCGCCACTTCCCTCAAGACCCAAGGATGTAAGCCATCAGTTCCAGGTGATTTATCCGCCTTGAGCCCCACTATTTTACCGAGTACCACTTCCTTAGTGATTTTGTTCGTGTTTAGCTCCTCCCCCCTATAGCCCCCTGTTTTTCCAGTGTTGGGATATTCTTAGTGTCCTCTACTGTAAAGACTGATACAACAAATCCATTCAGTGTATTTGCCATCTCCATATTTCCCAGCATTAATTTCCCGCTCTCATCCTCTAAGGGACCAACATTTACTTTAGCCACTCTTTTTCTTTTTATATAACTATAAAAACTCTTACTATCTGTTTTGATATTTTTTGCTTTCTTTTAAAGTTTTCCCAATCCTCTATCATCCCACTAGATTTGGCTACCTTATAAGACCTTGTTTTAGTCGAATACTATCCTTAATTTCTTTACTTAGCCATGGATGACTGTCTTTTCTTTTACACCCTTTTCTTCTCAGTGGAATATATCTTTTTTGGAAGTTGTAAAATAACTCCTTAAATGTACACCACTGATCATGTATCGTCTTACCCTTTAATCTATTTTCCCAATCCACTCTACTCAATTCTGCTCACATACCTTCATAGTCTTATTTATTCAAGCTTAGCACGCTTGTTTGAGATCCAACCTTCTCACCCTCTAATTGAATATGGAATTCAGCCATGTTATGGTCACTCATTCCAAGGGGATCCTTTACTAGGACATTTTTAATTAATCCTGTCTCGTTACAACGGACCAGATCTATGGTTGCTTGCCCCCTGGTCGGTTCAGTTACATACTGCTAAAGAAACCCATGCCTAATACACTCAATGAACTCATCCTCAAGGCAGCCCTGCCCAATTTGATTTGTCCAATTAATATGATAGTTAAAATCCCCCATAATTAAAGATGTTCCCTTATTACAAGCCTCAACTATTTCCTGATTGATACTCCGTCCAACAGAGATGCAGCTGTTCGGAGGACTATTGACTACGCCCCTATAGTGTTTTTTCCCCCTTATTATTCCTTATCTCCACCCAAACTGTTTCATTATCCTGATCTTTTGACCCAATATCATTTCTCTGTATTACAGTGATTCCTTCCTTTATTAACATAGCCACCCCACCTCCCCTTCCTTCCTGCCTGTCCTTCCTGATCGTTAAATAACCTGGTATGTTTAATTCCCAGGCATTGTCACCCTGCAGCCATGTTTCTGTAAAGGCCGCAAGATCATACCCATATGTAGTTATTTGTGCAATTAACTCGTCTATTTTGTTATGAATGCGACGTGCATTCAGATAGAGAACATTCAAATATGTTTTGTGACACTTAGTTCCTGCTTTTGCCCTTTTTATTACATTACATTTTACTCCATACCTTCTGCCCCTTCCTGACACACTCTGGTTTTTAATTTCCCCACTGCTACCTAAGTCTATGCCCTTCTCTGTTGTCATTTTTATTATTTGCTCTCTAGGAACCTCCCCCCGCCTCCTCCCCGCCCCCCACAAGTTAGTTTAAAGCCCTCTCTACAGCCCTAGTTATATGATCCGCCAGGACACTAGTCCCAGCACTGGCCAAGTGAAGCCCGTCCCAACGGAACGGCTCACTCCTGCTCCTGTACTGGTGCCAGTGTCCCAGGAAGCAAAACCCATTTCTCCCACACCAGTCTTTGAGCCACTCATTTAACTCTCTAATTTTATTTGTAGACAAATTCGCTCGTGGCTCAGGTAATAATCCATAGATTAATACCCTTGACGTTCTGTTTTTTAATTTGACCCCTAGCTGCTCATACTCCTTTAACAGAACCTGCTTCCTTGTCCTATCTACGTCGTTTGTAACAACATGGACCACGACAACTGGATCCACCCCCTCCCACTGCAAGTTTCTTTCCAGCCCAGAGGCGATGTCCTCAAACGTGGCAGCGGGCAGGCAACACAGCCTACGGACTCTCGCTCTCGGCTGCAGAGAACTCTATCTATCCCCCTAATATTACTATCCCCTACCACTACAACATTTCTATTTACTCCCCCCTCTTGAATGGCCCCCCGTTCCACGGTGCTGTGGCCAGGTTGCTCATCATCCCTGCAGTCCCTGCTCCTGTCCCCACAGGGAGTAAGAACCTCGAACCTGTTGGACAAGAGCAAGGGCTGCGGCTCCTCCAACACTACCTCCTGGATCCCCGTACCTGCCTCTCTCGTAGTCACACCGTCCTGTCCCTGACCATGGGCTACATCTGAATTAATTAACTTCATAGGTGTGGCCACCTCCTGAAACACAAAGTCCAGGAACTTCTCCCTCACCCTGATGTGTCGCAGTGTCTGATGCTCAGACTCCAGCTCATCAATACGGAGCTGGAGTGCCTGTAGCAGCAGACACTTGTCACAGATGTAATCACCGTGAGCCTCAATGGGGTCCACCGGGTCCCACATCTCGCAACCGTAACACATCATCTGCTCCATTCTATGTAATTCATTAATTTTTTTATTGTTAGTTATGGACACTCTCTTCCCGATTATAGATGCTAGTATCCCCTCTAATTAATTAGATTTAAATTAAATCAATCCCTCTAAATTGCACCAGTTAAATGGTTTATCAACAGTCACTCTGCACCAGAAAGGCCTTATTAAATACAACCCACAGAGTTTAAGTTTAAAAAGAGAGAAATACTCACCAACCAATTACTTACCTGCTTTCTGGTGACGACAAACCTCGATTATTTTTACCTCTCTCCCTCCCTCCGAGTTCGGAGACTGATCCTGCCTTACCTGGTCTCTGGAGCCTTTTAAACCCTCTGCCACCGCCTCACCTCACGCAGGTCCACCGCCGCACCAGGAACCTGACAAAGATGGAAAAAGGAAGGCATACCTCCCTCCCCGAACTCCCTCACTCACCAAACTCGCAGTTTAGCACGCTGTTTTACATCTGCACTCCGTGACAAACTGCACTCTAGTTATCATTTAATCCTTTTTTTCTTTGTTTGCCATTGTAACTACATTCTTTTCCACTGTTTGCATTGGTGAAAGAAAGAAATACTTTCATTTATTTGGCGCCTTTGACGACCACCGGACATCTCAAAGCGCTTTACAGCCAATGAAGTATTTTTGAAGTGTAGTCACTGTTGTAATGTGACAAACGCGGCAGACAATTTCCGCTCAGCAAGCTCTCACAGACAACAATGTGATAATGACCAGTTTAACTGTTTTATTGTTATGTTGATTGAGGGATAAATACTGCCCCCAGGACACCGGGAACAACACTCCTGCTCCTCTTCGAAATAGTGACCGTGGGATATTTTACTTCCACCCGAGAGAGCAGACGGGGCCTCGGCTCAACGTCTCATCCGAAAGACGGCACCTCCGACAGTGCAGCACTCGCTCAGCACTGTACTGGAATGTCAGCTTAGATTTATGGGCTCAAGTCCCTGGAGTGGGATTTGAACCCAGAACCTTTTGACTCAGAGGCGACGGCTGACACTTTATCAGCTGTCAGCTGGTGTGATATTTGCCGAAATGCTACTTACAGGAAGCTCAGTGTAGTGGGACAATGAGGTAACTGGGAAGTAGGAAAAAAGTTATCATGCAAATAGATAAGATCACCTTCAATTTCCCCACCGGAACCAAGCTACATGTGAATGGCAGACTCTATCATTCCCACAGGTTCGCCACCCTTTGAGTGAAGAAATGTCTCCTCATCCCTGTCATTAATGTTCTACTCCGTATCCTGAGAGAGTGTCCCCTCGTTCTAGACCACCCAGCCAGGGGAAACATCCTCCCTGCATCCAGTCTGTCTAGCCTTGTCAGAATTTTATACGTTTAAATGAGTTCACTCTCTCATTCTTAATTCTAGTGAATAAATGCCTAGTCGACCCAATCTCTCCTCATAGGACAGCCCTGATAGTAAAGAACTAAATTGGATCTCAACATATTCAGTAAGCATACTTATTGGTTTCCAGGCCCTGCACCAATCTAATCCTAGGGGATGTTTTATCCGTATCTTACTGGGACAGAGTCAACGAATTGGTTCGTTACAGTAAATTTATTAAGAAGGAACGAAGGATGGAAGGACGAATGAAGGGAGTGATAAATAATGGAGGAGGTAGAGAGGGAGGGAGGCAGAAAGGAAGAAACGGAAAAAAGATGGAAGGAATGTGTGATGTAATTCTTGCATCAAGGTAGAATAATAGAAATTCCATGTTTGGGTGCTAGCTGGGAGACATAGGGGAAATGTTGGGTTGTTTTGCGCCTCTCTTTAGCGCACCAAGGGGGTGCTAACGGGGCGAAAAACTCCTGGCGCTTGCGCGCGGCGCCGCTAACGGCTCCCGCGAAATTCAGCAGGAGGTTAGAGGTGGCGGGAGAAGTGAGCGCCCGGCGCCGCTGCACCGGCGGCGATGAAGTAATCGCCGTGCACAGCGCCCCAGGTGCAAACTTCCCTTGCGCTTCCTGAAATATCGCGGGACAATATGTCCGACAGGATCGGGGGCGGCGCTAATTTAAGGGCAGGTGTCGGGCGGTCGTTTTTATTTTGGCCAATTGCCAATACCTGCCCCCTTTCACTTTTTTATGCGGTGTGCTGCCCGCTCCCCGGTGGTCCAGCAGTGGAGGAGGCCTGCAATGACGTGGCGCTCCAAAATGCAATAGCAGCGCCCCAATCGGGAGGCGGAGTGATTTCCAGTAATGCCCCACCTCCTGCTTGGGGACTTACTACTCAATTTACGGCGGAGGGGCGCTAACTTTTTTTGGGCGCGAAAATTAGCGCCCCAGTGACATTAGCGCCCCTGAATGGGCGCCAGCCAATTTTTATTGTAACTTTGTGATTTATGTTGTCTGACGTGTTAAACTGCTGATAACCAGGTTTACAATTAAAACCACTGGCTATTAATACAGCAGTGTTTATCGCCTTCGTCCAAATTGATTTCTCCGATATTTAAGCGGAGAGGGATAACCAAATAAAAATGATCGAGATACGATCTCCAGTAAAATAACAGAAATTGGGACTTCAGACCAATGCGTTAAGTGTGAGGATGAAACTTCTTGAATGATAATTTCAAGGGCAATGTGGGTTGATGGAGGTAATACGTAGGCAAAGGATAGAGCAGAAAAGGTTGAAAGGAGATTGGATAGAGGTGTTCAAAATCATGACGGGGGTCTAGACATAGTAGATAGAGAGAAACTGTTCCCGTTGGCGGAAGAGTCGTAAACCAGAGGACACAGATTTAACTGATGGGCAGAACAACCAAAGGCTGCATGATAGGATGTAGAATGCACTGCCTGAAAAGGTGGTGGAGGCAGATTCAATCGTGGCTTTCAAAAGGGAATTGGATAAGTACCTGAAGGAAAAACAAATTCAGGGCTACGGCGAAAGGGCGGGGGAGTGGACTAGCTGAAGTGTGCTTTCAGAAAGCCGGTATGGGGTCGACGGGCCGATTGGCCTCGTTTTGTGCGGTAACCATACTATTCTAAATGAAGCACCTGATGAACAAGAAAGCGGATAAAGGTATTGTTGTTTTCTTCTTCTGACAGTTAACTAAATAAAGCCCATAATATCTGATTATTTTCATCGTCCCTGAAATATGATCAGAGGCTTCATGGCAGGTGTTTGAATCTCAGGCCGCGAATTTAATTCTGGAGGCGGGATGGGGGTGAGTCAGCTGTTTTCCGGTCCTGCCCCCAGCTGCCTCCGCTCTGGAGACGTGATTTTGCCTTGATTGTCCTTGTTACCGGCCAATTCACAGGATCGGGTCTGATGATGTCACTTGCTGATGCGTCATCTGCCGCTTTCCTCAGAGGGAACATGCGCATTTTTATTTTGACAGTTGATCTGTCAGTGTTTGACAGCATTTAGTTGCTGCAAACACTGACAATCAATGCACAAGGGTGAACATTTGCATCCTGGCTCTCCAATGGCTCCCTCCATATGATTATGGAGGTAGACACAGCACGCAGGGAGGTTCGCTTCCCTTCCCATGGGTAGGAGAGACCTCCGCAGGACACCAAAACTCTCTATCTACTTTATCACTTAACCATTTCAATAGCCACCACTCACACTCACCCTCATCTTACTGCAAGCATCGCAACTAACTACACACAAGGGTAGGCACTTGCAAGGTTTAGCCAATGTCCATGTGTATCGTCTGCTAAGGTGTTGTCACAGAAAGTAACATATTTTTCCAAAAGTGCACCTTATTGGACAGATCTGAGTGCACAGTGAGATTTGACTTACTGAGTTCCAGTGATTGTTCAGTCATAACTCCGCCCCCCCCCCCCTCTATTTGATGTGTGTGTATGGAATGGCTTGGACATTAAAGGGATGCTTCACGGTGCCTTGCGTGGGATGGTGTCAGCCTGATGCATCATGTGGCAGTCAGGGTTTACAGCATCAAGTGAAGAAAATCTGGCCATGGTGATGCCATGGTGATGCCTCCCTGCCAGCAATTTTATCAGGGGCTGATGCCCTGTGTCCAGTGCAGCATCAGGTGGGAGAGGAGAAGGTTGGCGCTCCTGGTGCTGGTGCTGCTCTTGTGGCTGGTTTTGGTGCTGCCACGTCTGCTCTTCTTCCGAATCTGACGACCAGGATGAGAGGATGTAAATGGCTCCCATCCCATTGCTATGGATTTCAGTTGAGGCATGAAGCTTGCAAGCGCACACTCAAAGTGGCCTGAAATTGTTCCAATCTGGTAACACTGCAATTGGGTGTCAGCTTGAACAGGCACAAAGTCAGTAGATTTGCAAAACCTTATCCCAAATCTCCACAACTAAGTTATTGCATTTGAATGTCAGCCATGTTTCAGGAGCGCTTTTAAAGTGCTGCACCAGTGACTACAAATCATGTCCTCGAGAAAATCGTCTCCTTGCAGCTGGCCTTTTTCTGACAAGACGGGAAACAGAAGCCAGAATCACTGAAACCACTATAAAAATAGGATTACCTGCCCGGTCAGTTTGGTAGCGGCTGATCCGAAACTTAGGAAAATCGCGTGGCGGCGGGTTGGAGGTGGGTTGGCTTTCTGAAGCCATTTTATCCCATTTTTAGTAGGCTGTGAGATGGAAGTCCAGCGATCTTCGAGCCTTTAAATTCGAAGCAGGCATTGCAAAGATAAACAGGAAAGCACTGATTAAATTTGAACATTCCTTTTTTTATTCGTTCACGAGATGTGGGCGTCACTGGCAAGGCCAGCATTTATTGGCCATCCCTAATTGCCCTTGAGAAGTTGGTGATGAGCCGCTTTCTTGCACCGCTGCAGACCACGATATTTCTTTGTAGCATTTTGTTACAAATGAGTGGCGTGCTGGTCCATACTCAGAGAAGCGGGTGGGATTCAAACACAATGTTGTTGGTCTGGACTCTCATATAGTCCAGACCAGGTAAGGACGGCAGATTTCCTTCCACTAAAGTACATTAGTGAACCAGCTGGGTTTTTCCAACAATGTGGTAGTTTCAAGCTCACCAATACTGATAATGGTTTTTTATTTCAGATTTATTGACTTAACATTCCCCAGCTGCCGTGGTGAGATTTGAACTCATGTCTACTGGATCATTAGTCCAAGCCCCTGGATTACTAGACAAGTAACATAACAACTATGCTTCCATACACTAAATGTGCCAGTTCAAATCATCAATGTACTGAACGCTGCAGATTTTAATGTCTGTCTGGGCAATATACAACTATCAGTTTCCAGCCTGCATTTGCTTTGCAAAGTAATGTGAGGATCCAGATGAAATCCACTTAAATAACCGCATATTACGATGAATTGATTTTTAAAAAAAGGCCTGGCTGCAAATGATGAAATTGTTATTCTATTTGCTATGATTGCCTAATTTACTTGCGAAACTACTTTTAAATTACAAATATCATTGAAACCCACCATATAACATTAGGCTCTTGCAGTCGGATGCTTTAAGAACATAAGAACATAAGAAATAGGAGCAGGAGTAGGCCAATCGGCCCCTCGAGCCTGCTCCGCCATTCAATAAGATCATGGCTGATCTTATCCTAAACGCCAATCTACTATCTCTCACAGAACCATCTCCTGCATCTAACAGAATTGCACACACGAAATAGGAGCAGAATCAGGCTACACGGTCCCTGGGCCCGCTCCACTACCCACAGGGCCATGACCGATCCGAACCTAGACTCATGTCCAAATTCCTGCCCGCTCCCCGTAACCCTTAATGCCCTTTACTTTTAGGAAACTGTCTATTTCTGTTTTAAATTTATTTAATGATGTAGCTCTTTGTTTATTCTTTGCTTCAGTTGAATTTGGTTTTGTATGCTCTTTTTTTGGCGGTTAACGCTATTTAAGCATTTCAAATGAGATGAGTCTTTGGCATCTCTGTTGAACCAGGCGGACCTTCTAAAGTGCGGAACAGAGTCCTTGTTTTCATTAATACAAGTATTGAGTTAGTCATTAGATGTTTTAATTTGAAGTAGCCAAGGTACAATGATGGATGTGCATAGCGTATCTAACTATCGTGGTGTCAGAAAGATTTGGAATTTCCTTCATCTATCTTTTTAAACATAGGCTTGAGCTGCTGTAACCGTTGAAGATGTGAGTGTAGAAATGCTTTCATTATTTGTTGCATATAAGCCTACTGATGTATGTATGTTCTTTTAGATGCATTCCATGGGCTGTATATTTTGTAGAGGGCTTCACATGGGGAAAACAAAATATCTTCCATGCATTTTCATATTCCAATTCCCTTTGTCTCGCTCTCTGTCCTGCAACCTCGCCCTTCGCTAAAAACCATTCAATACACCCTCTCCCATTCTCTCTAATAGACTTTGATCTCTCTGCTTCGTGACACATCTTCCACCACCTCTTCCCTCTCACTTAACCATCTCATAGAAACAAAGTAACATAGAAAAATAGGAGCAGTTGTAGGCCATTCGGCCATTCGAGCCTGTTCCGCAATTTAATATGACCATGGCTGCTCCTCTATCTCAATACCATATTCCCGCTCTCTCCCCATACCCTTTGATGACTTTTGTGTCTAGAAATCTATTTATCTCCTTCTTAAATATATTCAGTGAATTGGTTTCCACAGCCTTGTCTGGTAGAGAATTCCACAGGTTCACCACCCTCTGAGTGCAGAAATGTCTCCTCATCTCAGTCTTAAATGACCTACCCCGTATCCTGAGACTGTGAGCCCTCCTTCTAGACCCACCAGCCAGGGGAAACATCCTCCCTGCATCCAGTCAATCTAGCCCTGTCAGAATTTTATATGTTTCAATTAGATACCCTCTCATTCTTCTAAACTCTAGTGAATACAGGCCTAGACGACCCATACTACAGTCCTGCCATCCCAGGAATCTGTCTGGTGAACCTTCGCTGCACTCCCTCCATGGCAAGTATATCCTTTCTTAGGTAAGGAGACTAAAACTGCACACAGTACTCCAGGAGTAGTCTGACCAAGGCCCTGTAAAACTGTAGTAATACATCCATGCACCTGTACTCAAATCCTCATGCAATGAAGGCCAACATATCATTTGCCCTCCTAACTGCTTGCTGCACCTGCATGATTGCTTTCAGTGACTGATGTACAAGAACACCGATGTCCCTCTGTAAATCGACATTTCCCAATCTATCAACATTTAAATAATATTCTGCCTTTCTGTTTTTCCTACCGAAGTGGATAACTTCACATTTCTCCCCGTTATACTGCATCTGCCATGTATTTGCCCACTCACTCAACTTGTCTGAATCGCCTTGAAGCCTCTTTGCATCCTCCTCACAACTCACAAACCCACCTAGTTTCGTGTCGTCAGCAAACTTGGAAATATTACATTTGGTTCCCTCATCCAAATAATTGAAATATATTGTGAATAGCTGGGGCCCAAGCACTGATCCCTGCGGTACCCCACTAGTCACCAGCTGCCACCCCGAAAAAGAGCCATTTATTCCTACTCTCTATTTCCTGTCGCTCAATCTCACCTGACTCCTTTGTCCCTTGTTCTTCCCTTTCTCCAACTCCTTGCCTTTTCCTCTCCCCTTGCACTCACCCTCTCCCACACCCACCACGCCTCGATTCCCATCTTCACCCTCCCTCTATCCTTCTCCTCTCACATTGCTCCCCTCCCTTAATTAACTAGCTATCCTCTTCCTCTCCTGCTACAAAATTATGCTCCTCCTCCACCTCCATTCGCTGTCAATTTCTCCTCTCTCTTTTTCCTCTTCATTTCGCGTCATCCTACGCTCCTTAAGTTAATGCCTCTTCCTTCAATGCCTTTCCTCTTCGCATCTAAACTATTACTTCAACCACCTTCTGTTGTAGCGAGACATACATTCTATCCATGTTTGCGTAAACAAATGTCTCTTTGTTTCGCTACTGTTTGTATCATTATTTATTTAGTTTTGGCTCTCCCACAAGTGGAGAACTAATTTCGCATTTACACTGGCAAATGATTCATCATTTTAATGATATCGATCAGGTCACATTTAAGTCTTCTCTGTTCTACAGAAAAGAGACTTAAACTGTTCAATCTTTCCCCAATGCTGTAATCTCTCATTTATGTTATCATCCTTGGAAGTCTGTTTTCATTTTTTCCAGTGTTTCTGTGGCCTTTTTATAGTCTGGAGATCTGATCTGTGCCGCGTGAGCAAGGTCCTATAAAGGTTCAACACAACTTCAATAATTTTGAACACTATACCCCTAGAAATAAATCCCAGTGCTCTGTTTGCAGTTTTAATTATTTTGCTGATCTGTGATGCTGCATTTAATTATATGTTCACCTTTATCACTAGTTTACTGTACTCTACTCCGCATTCAGGTTCTTATATTCTACGGAATATTTGACGTTTCTATCAATGCATCACATCACATTTATTTACTTTAAAGTGAATTTGACACATATATTCCAAGTCTGCAATTTTTCTATAATACATTATGCTAATACAATACTGACGTCATCTCATTGTATTTGCATATATAATTAAAACAAACTTTACAAAAACAAAAATAAACTATCAGGACAACAAAAATATTAGTCGCTACATTATTCATGCTACAGATTTGTTTAACTGTTTTCTTCGCTTCGTGAAAATTATATGCAGCCAGCGAAGTATTAAAGCTTAAGGTATGTTCAACATCCATAGATGTTTAACACACCATTTCAAACATCTCTCATCTCCGATAATGAGTCACTGTATTATTCCAAAAATCTGCAGCAAGCAATTGAGTTAATCCGAAGTACATTGTGTTACTCTCAGAGCAATAATGCATTTTGGTATTTCTCCTTGTCTCTCTCTATCTCTCATATCTTAATTAACCCGGGAATGACTACATTGTTGAAAATGTATTAATATCATTGATATCCAGAATTGATTAACAGGCACTTTCTCTGAGCTACAGGTTATTTTTGTTTTCTATAATTGATTCTAGGGGTTATGACTGGTTCGAAAATTTAAAACGGTAAATAGTTTATTGTCCCAGGAAATAGACTGCTGATGTTCGAATCCTTAAAACGTTCTCGGTCCCGAGGACACTTATCAAATGTATTTTCTTTCTACGTGTAATAAATATGCATTTTCAAGCGTAAATATTGTTTATTATTCCAGCTTCATGCAAATCGACATTAACACATTGCTTTCAAGCTATTTTTAATCAAATGCTTCACATCGTAAATGCCACATATGTTAAGAGACGCCCAGAGCATAAGAACAAAATAAATAGGGGCAGGAGTAGGCCATTTGGCCCTTCAAGCCTGCTCCGCCTTTCAATAAGAGCATGGCTGATCTTCTACCTCATCTCCACTTTACTGCACTATCCCGATATCCCTTGATTCCCTTAATATTCAAAAATATATCGATCTCTGTCTTGAATATACTAAACGACTGAGTCTCCACAGCCGT